>WUAW01002650.1:7986-23235 GCA_017165845.1 Thaumetopoea pityocampa | reverse complement strand
CGAGACGTGTCGGGTGGCGAACCACGACGCCGCCATTTTATAAGGTTCAAAAATGATTAAAGTTCCTTATTTCCTACCGACGGCTTAATGGAGAAGAAAGGAAAAAGGATGCGGTAGGAAAGGTGTATTGAACAAAGAATATGGAATTTAGGAGAAGGACTATAGAGTACAGGATACTACTATCTCGAAAGGAGTATGAAGAGACAATAGTAGCTCGGGGGGCCGGGGTCGCTCACCCGTGTACTTAAGTCTATTTGCCGGACAGGCTAAATGACTAAGTACTCCCTGACCTTAATGATAATTATACGTAATAATAATTTAGGTAATAAAGTTTATGGCGATAATTATAAAATAATTTATTGCGATAAGTCCCGCCAAGTAATCTATATATATTGAAACGCATACACTGGATCAAAAGTCCCCTTACAGGTCATTCTCGACCCTGGGGGTCAATATAGACCACTATGGGTATCAATGACCTAGGTAGACTGAAGTAATTTCTTAGACAGATTAAACATAAGTGATATGGCATCAATAGCCATTGCTGTGAGAATTCAATATTTTCTATGTGATGCCGGCCTAATTAATACTAGAGTTCCCATCATCCTATATCTCCACCATTGTAGTGAACCGATCCGCTGCGTAGACGACTGCAAAGCGCGGAGCTTATCCGAGTTAATTCGCAACCTCTCATGAGAAAGGCTTTTATTCAACTATGGAGTTTGACAGGCTCACGAATCTAAGTCAGGGGGATTTTAAAATGGGATGTCACAAAAATTGGCATCAGCAACAATCGTGCTTTGTACTAACCGTGGTTGTGAGTAGACTGAAGATATTAGAGAGCTCGCCTTTGTTAACCACTTGAACCACTGGCAGATTGTTCATCTACCTTCATTTGGTTTTGTATTTAGTTAAAAATGATGTCAAATCAAACTCGCATCATCAACGACCGNCCTAGCCAAGTTGACATTCGACAATCGTTATCGCTAATAGAAACGAAAAAAATTTATTGGAATGACACTTCGAATCGCCAAGTCACACGTGACTTATCGAATAGAAGTGTCATTCCAATACATTTTATTCGTTTCTATTAGCGATAATGATTGTCGAATGTCAACTTGGCTAGGGGGACTGCCTTGTACCGTGCTTTTATTTGACATTAAGCTAGTATAGTTATCATGTATATAAATAAAGTGTATAAATGTGCAATTAAAAACAACAAGTTTATATGGAAATAACAATTTCATTATAACAACCCAAACATTAGCGTCGGCGTCCGTTTATCCGCGGCGCCGTAAACGTTAATTTATGATAATTATGCGTAATTGTGATGACCTCTAACGCGAGATAGACTTCGATACCGATGATTTAATGTAACCATAGCAAGTGTGTCTGACAAAGTCTAAATATACTACTTCTCGATCTTCGCGATCTACCTACATCGTCTTGTTAGATTGTTCTCGATCTGTGTTCTAAAATATTCAAATGCAATTTTATCGAAATTGTTTGGGTGTAAACACGACATTATCGTTCGATATTAATTCTATTTTTAAATCCTCTTTCAATTTTCATATGCGTAAGGTGAACTTTAGTGCCTAAGGCATTTTCTTGCCTGTAACATATTTATTATCTGTATCGTGTAAATTTTTAACATCTATAAAATTTATTTGCTTCTAACATCTACAGTAGATCTACAAAAAACTTCAGTGACATATTTTTTTATGATTACATACCTAAATATTCACCGTTTATTTTATAGAAATTGAAATCTATGTTTATTTGTGTTTTTAAGACAATATTAATCCTTTTACAAACATACCGCCTACTGTCATAAGTTTTTATAAATAACTCTTGTGCCAATAAATCAGGAAAACATACTGAGGGAGCCGTAAGCAATAGCTAGAGTAAAAAGAAAAAAAGGTATATTTGAATTCCATCAGTAGATAAAGTAGTCCCCAAATTCCTAGGGCGCCCTGAAGTGAGCGCCAGTGCGACTGCGCATATTAATTTTGAATTCTGCTCATCCCCACTACAGGGGCACGGACCTCCCCTGATCAGGAGGGGGATTAGGCCGTAGTCTACCGCGGTGATCTAGTCCGAGTAAACCTCACGAAGTTTTTTTTCTCCGTTAAATACATTGGCGTCTACAATGTAAACAACTCAGCGGTACGGGACCAGGATCGAACCAACGAACTTTTTGATCGCAAGCCATGTCTAATACCACTGCACCATCAATGTACTGATATCACAAAAGCTACACTTATGAACTCCAAAATAAAATAAAAAAATCGTTATGTGTCCACTAGTCGGTGTGTCGCGAGACCGGCGATTCGGACTCTGACGCGTACGAGGCAGGCTCGCAGCGTAGCGCAGCCTCTTCCAACGGTGCGCCCAGGGAGACGCCCCCGCCGCCGCCCGCGCGCCCCTCCGCCATGGCGCTGGCGGCGCCGCGCGGCCCTTCGCGCACGCTATGGTGCGAGGTACCCGAGGTGCTCAGCTCCGCCGTGCTCAGTGAGTACCCGCACCGGTCACGGCACAGTACGGCGACACTGAATCGACATCACCCTCGAGCCACATGGACCACGTCCTCAAAAGAGAACTTAATGTAGAAACTCTTATAGTTCCTTTGTGACGTGAGTTCTTACTACAGTTCGGTAGAAACTATTGACCTAATATAGATATAGACGCAACGTCTAGTACAAACTTCACGACACGTGTCCACAGATAACACACAGATTTATACACCCAAGTCTTTTAACATGGTAGATACGTTCCGTGATAAAACCTTGCAAAAATAAACGTGTGAAAAAAGACATGCGCCATGTTGCAGGAAATAGAGCGAAATAGAAGAAAGATAGATAAGGATGGACATCTTTCCGGGTCATGTATATATTAAAGATCGGCAATTATTTACCCGAAGTAGACACCGATTATGCAGCGATACCTAAATAAATAAAAAACTAAATAAAGGAAACAATGTTTATAAAATTCGAGTATTCCCCGTAACTCCAGACAACAAAGTAAACAAGCCATGAAATCGACTAAGTCACTCACACATGTGTAGAGGTAAACCGACCGTCTTCTGATTACACCGTCAAAATTAGGATTAAATGAAAATTTGGGATTCGTGCTGCATCAAAAAAATTCGTGTAAAAATATACTCGTGAAACGTGTCAGTTCAAAATCGTATAAAAAAAGAGTAGAGTGTAGAAATATTGAATCATCACTTTAATGAATAATTTAATTTAAAAGCTACTGCTTAAAACATAGTACTTAAAATCGCATACAACGTTAATTAGAACACACAATAGCATTTGGAGCTTCGTCTATTGTTCGACAAACTTCAAAAAAATGTAGCGACTGAGAACAAAGAACTGCACGCGGTACATCCTTGCACTTCTTCGACGGAGACGTTTTTCGTCCGGCAATCGTGTGTCTATAGATGTATGGTCTAAGGTAGAATATGAAACTTTTACAAATAATAATATTGTCCGGCGAGTGTTATGGTACAGGAAGATCGGTGAGTGCGTGTCAACCTTGGGCAGCGGCACATCTATGCCGCACCTTCGTGTGGATTTGGGCAACACGGAATTTGCCATGTCGCGCCAGCGTAATAATAGCGTTCTCCATTTCTTCTTGTCGATGCTGTAAGAACCAGCTAAGAGCAGCGGTATTCTGTTATTCAATCAAAATCTACTGCGATCACGAAGATGTTTACCAAGTGTGGATAATATGGCAAATCCCTTCTTTTTAAGGATCAGGTCCATGTTCAGCATTAGATTTCTACAAGCTGATGATGATTCGATAATCAGGCATTTTCAAAGAAACTTCTAAGAAAGGATTAAATTCCCAGGTTCCCTCGCGCCGGCACAGAAACGTCTACAAGAAGCTAAATTTGAATTGCTTACGTCAGAAGCGTCGTACCTCAACTCCCTGAACGTGTTGGAAGCCAACTTCATCGCGCACCCCGCATTCAGAGAGGCGTATATCCTGCCCAGGGAAGATTGGGAGACCTTGTTCGCAACTATCCTACCAGGTAAAGTTTATCTGTTACTAAATTACCTGCCCCCTAGCCAAGGTTTTTTTTTTAAGACAATTCCAGCATTAGGATTAATTCCTGTTTCGCGGGGAC
Organism: Thaumetopoea pityocampa; assembly: GCA_017165845.1. Taxonomy (NCBI): domain Eukaryota; kingdom Metazoa; phylum Arthropoda; class Insecta; order Lepidoptera; family Notodontidae; genus Thaumetopoea; species Thaumetopoea pityocampa. The sequence goes on along the minus strand of WUAW01002650.1, from coordinate 19,103 downwards.
TTTACAAACATTCAATTAACGGAAACACCGGGTGTTCTGTTTCCGTTCCGTTGACTCAGAACAACAATTTGTGATTTACACAAAGTTGTTGTCCCGTATGGGGATCGAACCCACAACACTCGATAGCGCAGTGGACGTTTAAACCACTGCGCTATCCGTGCAGTCGAAAGTTGACTTTCGACAATCGCTATCGCTAATAGAAAGGAAAAGTATGTTTTGGAATGACACTTCTATTCGATAAGTCACGTGTGACTTTACGATTGTGATTCTATTAGCGATAACGATTGTCGAATGTCAACTTGGCTAGGGGGGCTGTATTCGTAGGAGTTTAAAAGCTGTAACGTAATCTTTAACATTAGTGGAAATCTTTTTCATTGAATATTGTTACCATTACAAAATTAATTTATGTTCTGAAGTGATCAGCATAATAGTTAGAAGTCAACTAAATAATGGTAAACCCAAAATCATGGTCTTACGAAAATACATGAAAAATTTTAAACAACTGTAAAATACATACGCAGGTTCGATGACTGCCGACTTTTTAATTATGCCGGTTTATGTAAACCTTACAATATATACATATACAATACTAGCTTTTGACTCGGTTCCGCCCCCGTGAATGTCGTTACAGTACTTAGTCTTTTAGCATGTCCGGCAAATAGACTTAAGTATACGGGGAAGTGACTATGCCCCCTGAGCTATTACTGTCTTTTCCTACTCCTTCCGAGATAGTAGTATCCAATAATCCTGTTCCCAAATTCCATATTCAATGCACCTTTCCTACCACTTCCTCTTTCTATTCCTCTCCACTAAACCGTGGGAACGCAATGAGGAATTTTAACACTTTTGAACCTTATAAATTGGCAGCACCCACATGACACGTCTCGACACGTCTCGTAGCCCGCGAGGTCGAATTGTGTGCTGCGAATAGCCACTTTGCGACATTAAACGATCGTAACAAGTGCATAAAAGTGGTCTCTGCCTACCCCAATGGGAAAGAGGCCTGACTGTATGTATGTATATAGTATGTACTATGGTCTCTGTCTACCCTTATGGGATGTCGGCGTAAGTGTATTTATGTATGTATGTACACTCTATTTTAGGTTGAGACGATGAACTATTACTTCTCCTCTTTGTCTTGTCTTCGCAGTGATCATGTTGTCTTGGTATTAACATGACTTACGTTGCACTGTGCAGTGCGCAAATGCTCACAAGTGCTAATGAACGAGCTGGAAAAGTGCTGGCAGGAGAACATCCTGCTGCAGGGCATCTGCGACATCGTGCGGCAGCATGCCGAGCGCCACTTCCACGTGTACGTGAAGTACTGCGAGAACCAGACCCTCATGGTGAAGGCGCTGCAGCGACTGCACACCAGACCGGCCTTCGCTAATGCACTCAAGAAGTCAGTATTCACCACTTAAAATGTATCTAGAGTTATTGAATCTGACTATAAGCCCGCGAATGTATATAAACGTGTCAAAATAGTTTAAAATTGATCAAATATTTTATCATGAAAGGTCTTAGGTAGGAAAGGAATTAAATCAACATATTCTGTTGTAGAACACTCTTTTATTGCACATCACTTTAACACATTTTAGTAAAGTGTTATATTACAATTACGTAAAATGTGGAAACGCAGTGGGGATCTTTAACTCTTTTGAACCTTAATAAATGGCGGCGTCCTGGTTCTCCACCTGACACGTCCCGTTTCCCACGGAAGCGAAACATGGGCTACGAATAGCCACTTTGTTCTTAGCAAGTGCAAAGAAGCGGTCTCTGTCTACCACAATTCTTCGGTAGTACAGTGGTCAGTATTACACACCTGTCACGATTTTTCGATTTCCCGCCGGAGAGCCAGGGGAAAAAGGCAAAAAAAAGGGTATGTATGTATTTTAATGTCGTACCAACTCATATTAACGCTTAATAAAATGTTCGTTGTGCAGACTGGAGAGCCACCCCGCGTGCCAGAGCCTGTCGCTGCACTCGTTCCTGATGCTGCCGATGCAGCGCGTGACTCGGCTGCCGCTGCTGCTGGACGCCGTGCTCAAGAACCTCAACTCGGAGGACGACGAGTACCACGCGTGCATGCACGCGCTGGCCACGCTCAACAACGTGAGTAAACTTCAAATATCATTTGAAAAACAGACAGATTACAGCTACCGTCCCACCACAAGACACGGGTCTACTCTCCGCGCTGGCCTAACGCGGGTGGGCAGACTTCACACGCCGCCGACAAAATCTCTCAGGCGTCCAGGATTCCTCACTTTGAATTTTCCTTCGCCATTTAAAATCTATGTCATAAAGTGATATGATCGTCTTAAATATGATCATCGTGAAACCATGGCAGTCTACAGTGGACACGGGCCTCCTCCTTAAAAAACAGGGATTTGCAATAATCTCCTCGCTTGGCTGGCGTCTTGGAGGTCGCGGTAGATTGTGATTGAATGACAGGATAACGCTGCTGTCCATTATCCTGGTATATCCCTTAGATGGTTCTCACAGCATCCGCCGGGAAGATCTGGACGATCTTGCTGCGAATATAATGCAAACGAAACTGCATGTTTTATTTCATCATATATATAATTTATTAATAATAATACCATATTCGCACCGAGACTGTTATTATCTGTTACTGTATGACAAGTGGCACCAACCGGCCGCAGATGCGATGCACGAACTTACTTTGTCATATTATATCAGCTATTACTTACTCATTGAGTTGCGCCCACGCAAGTCGTAACTCATAACAACACTTCCTAGTCGTGAAGTCACACAGTATTAAATCTTCTTTATGCTCTGGGAATTTGGTCTGATTCTAGGCACTGCCCTTTCCTATCAATCATTATCACCCCGAGGAAGTGCACTGCTGGACTTAGGCCTATTCCTTAAAAAGGAGGAATTTGTCATAATCTCCACCCTTGGCAGGTGTCTTGCAGATCGTAGTAGATTATGATTGAATAACAGGATACAGCCACTGCCTATTATCCTGGTACATCCCTTAGCCGGTTCTCAGAGCACCCACCAATATGGAGGTGGACATCGAATAATGCTGAAACTTTTTTATTTTTTATTTTTAATGACTCATGAACTTCTATGACTGAATTCACAGGAGCATAGTTTTTTAATCGTGAAATTCATCAAAAATAAATAAGAATTACCACCTCAGTGATAATAAGTTAGAATCCAGAATCTTCATCTATGAAACACCTTCATTAAAACTCAAAATATAGTAATTTGTTTTGACAACAAATTTAGCTTTATATATTTGTTGAAGTAAAAACAGATTACAATTGGAATCTGTTTCATTTGTCCTTTTTTAAAAACTATCTGCAGTTGTCTCTGGTAGTGTCTATGTACATGTGTCCATATCCCAGAGACAAAATTTCTGTACAATGTGAACGGTGGTACTCGTGGCACAGTTCGTGTCCCAGTGCAACGAGGGTGCTCGCAATACGGAGCGCATCGAGGAGATGTGCCGGCTGTCCAAGGTCATCGAGTTCCCGCCCAACGTCCGCGACCCGCCCTCCCTCGGGCCCGCCTGCGGACGACGCGACAGACGGTACGTGCTAGCCTTACCGCTCACGACAAGGCAGGAGTGCACTCCGCACTCGCCAACTTATCCGCTATCGTTGTAAAGACCATTTGCGGCAATACTCAATTCGAAAAAAGGGTAAATGTTAATAAAAACTTTATTGTGAACACACAGACGACTGATTGGTTCAATGACTGCTTTCTAAACTAATAGGTTAACATCCCGATTAACCCTTTGAGGCACAAAACATAAAACTGAAAGGTGTGAGCATATCGATTCAGTTGATGCCGCTGTCTCAGTGGGATGAAAGGAAATAAAAGGCTAGATGGACCCAAACTAAGCCAGTATGCCTCAAAGAGTTCGCCCAAATCATTGATGTTTGTCTGTATATGTACTAATAAGTATTTATCTATATAACTTTCTATATCGTTGTCTAGTACCCAACACACAGGGGATCCTGTTTTGGGACTAGATCACTGTGTGAAAATGTCCACAATGTATAATAATAACTTAAAAAAGTACTAAAACTTATCTGGTGTGTATACAGTCGAATACGTCATAATTTAGTCAGTAATTAAAACGATCACCGCAACCGAGGTGAAATAAAATGTAACACACCGCGATAATATTGTCACATCGAGAAATATTTAATGCATTAAAACTGCGATGCTTATCGCCTGATTTAGGACAAAGCATCTAGAGCTTTAAAATAAATTAAGAAAAACAAATTCTCAATGAGTCTGTGCGGGCGATGTCTCGCTAATATACACAGAAATCTAATCTGTAGCATTGACTTTTTATTTATATTCCTGTGGGCTGATCATCATCCATCATCATCTCCAGTCCACATCGACACCACTACAGGGGCATGGACCTCCCCTTATCAGGAGGGGGATTAGGTTGACCACCACGCGGGCCTCGTACGGATTGGTAGATTGTGAAGTCTTCCAATCCGCATGCTGGTTCTCTCACAAAGTTTACCTTCTTCATTGAGTAGATGGGTATGTATAATGTAAACATGAATCAGAAGTAACTCAGTGGTGCGGAACCGGGATCGAACCCGCGACCTTCCGATCATGAGTCGTGTCTATAAGCACTACACCACCAATGTATTCATCAGTACATCAGCTGATACTTGTACGTAATTGACTACTGCGGCACGACTTGCGTGTAAACTCCAAGTCGTTCTAACCGCGCACCCGGCGCCGCGCAGGCCGGTGCGGTGGCTGGTGCGCTCCGGCGAGATGACGCAGCTGGTGTGGAAGTCGGACGAGCTGAAGCTCACGTTCGGCAAGAAGTTCCACAAGGTGCCGCTGTACCTGTTCCTGTTCAACGACCTGCTCGTCATCACCAAGAAGAAGAGGTCAGTGTGCGCACGCCGCGCCAGCGTCATGTAATGAGCAGTTTTGTCCGTAATTCTGGATACAAAGTTGTGGGTCACGTGTCTCGTCATCGCTACTGCTGGACGCAGTCCCGTTCCTTAAAATGGATAATTTCTTTCGGCAGGCGTCTTAATAATTGCAGCAAATTTTATTTGAATAATAAGATTACGCTCCTGCTCATTATCCTGGTACATCCCTCAGCTGGTTCTCACAGCATCCACGAGGAGAGATGGAGTGACGCTATTATTATGCCGGCGCCACACAGTAAAAGTTATACGAGGGGCACAAAAACAGAGGCGCCACTGGCCGTACAGTAGGAGTGCGTCAACCGAACGATGTTCAGTTACTCTTTGGGTTATCCTTACAAATTTGCCCATCGGTCTTCTTACTATTCGTGATTTTAGCGTACATACATGCATACAATCACGCCTTTTTCCCTGGTACTCCGGCGAGGAATCGAACCCCGGTCTCCTGCGTAACCAGCGGGGTACTAACCACTATTCTACTAAAGAATTGGGTTAGGCAGAGACCAATTCTTTCAACTTACTACGAGCGAAGTGACTATCCGTGGCCCACTTTTCGCCCCCGCGGGAAACGAGATGTGTCGGGTGGCAAACCACGACGCCGCCATTTTATGAGGTTCAAAAGTGATTAAAGTTCCTCATTGTGTTCCCACGGAAAAAAGATGAGATAGGAAAGTTGTCTTGAGCAAGGAATGTGGAATTTGGTAAAAGGACTATAGGATACAGGATACTACTATCTCGGAAAGAGTAAGAAGAGACAGTAGTAGCTCGGGGGGCCGGGGGAGGGGTCGCTTACCCGTATACTAAATACTCCCTGCCCATAGCGTGACGTGCTCGGCTATATATGGACAGTTGGCTGTACATAATGTATGCGCAGCGTCAGAGTCGCTCCCAAACGTCGCGATACCATTTTTGTAAAAGACAGACAGGAGCGCCTTTGCCTTTATACCCCTCATTTTTTTTTATACCACGATGCTGGCAAACAGGCTCATGGTCCACCTGATCGTGAGCTGACCATAAGAGGATCAGGAGTATCACGTGCGCGTCGCCGACTCTAGAAATCTATTTACTCCTCTCTTAAAGAACCCCATATTGTAGTCCCAAGGAAAAACTTCAACAGGGAGCTCATTCCACAGTCGGGGCGTTCGCGGGAGGAAATTCCTCTGAAACCATCATATATTATTGTGTGCTTATTGCAGTGAGGAGCAGTACGTGGCGGTGGACCACTGCGCGCGCTCGCTGCTAGAGGTGTGCGCGAACGACGCGCCTGCCGCCGCCAAACACGCGCTGCTCATCACGCTGCTGGAGAACCACGAGGGACGCACGCTCGAGATGGTAAGCACCGCTCACGTGGGCCTCGGGGCCTTTGCGGTCGGGTGGCGCCGCTCGGGCGCCACGCCGATTCTTGCCGCAGGTCGGATGGCGCCTGAACGACTACAATTGGTGTTTATGTTAGATTTTTTAGTTCCAAGCAATAGAACGTAGAACGAACACTACGGCATAGTGATCAAACACTTGATAGAAAGACCAACACATTTGCGAAAGTCGCGTTGACCTGCCACTTAGCCCGGCCGGAACAGTCATCGACCGCAAAGCGGTTAATCTATATCTTTACCCTTTCTTTATATGTTCAGAAAATGCCTCACGCATACTGCTGTGTAAAAAGTACGGCACAACGGTTGTGTGCGGTTCGCGCCCACTGAAAACTGCACGCGTCCCCTAGCCCGAGCGCCCGGCTGAAGATAACGCTTTCTTCCTATTTTAGTAGCCGCCGTTAAAGTACGAGAGCTCAAGTAAAAGTGGATCTAAGGCTTTTTATATAAATTTATGATTGTTTCGGGACTTCCCATGTAGCAAAAAACTAACATTCACGCAGACGGAACCGTGGGATAAAACTAGTTTTAAATATAATTTATTAACCTACATTACAGAAGTCATTACAGATGTCGTGTGGAAGTGAGATAGAATGGTCGTGCTGGTCGTTAGTAATGTGTACTAAGTGGAAGGTGTCCGCAGCTCATGTCGTGCCCGAGCGAGACGGAGTGGTCGCGCTGGTCGGAAGCGCTGGTGGCGCCGACGGGCGGCGTGGAGGGAGAGGCCGTGTACGCCGGGTGGGACTGCCCGCAGGTGGCCGCGCTCTATGCGTACGCGCCCGCGCAGCCCGACGAGCTGGCGCTCGCGGAGGGAGACGTCGTCAACGTCACCAGGAAGACCAGCGAAGGTACGGAACGAAGTCTTCCATTTACCGCGATACAAAACATAAAATGTTTACGACAAAGGCGCGCAAACGCGCGAGAGTTATAAGATGAATTTCGTCGTTAAACAGAGTGCAACATGAAGTTAGTGGTTAAATAGGACGTAACGTGAAATTAGTCTTTGAATAGAATGAAGTTAATCCTTTCTTTCTTTGATTAATGACTCCATCGGCTAAGTTAATCATTAAATATACGTTAGTTATCAAACAGAGTACAGCGTGAAGTTAGTTGTTAACAGAACGAGACAGTTGGGTGTAAATTTAATTTACTCCCGGCTAGGCGGAGTGACCTAGTGAGGGTCGCGGGCAGTCGGTGGATGCAGGCGGCTCACAGCCGCTCGGCGCGGCGACCATCAGAGGGGGCCTGTGTCGAGCAGTGGACGTCTGTGGGCTGATATAATAATGACAATATTTTTATTTAGTTGAGTAAAACCACTAATGGAAACTTTTTATTTTTTATTTATTTATTATTCAACCCAAATACATCATTATATCGCCAATAAACCGCCGCGGTTTGCCTAAGCGCTGGGCGTTCGCAGTTACATGAATTAATACAGGCTGATTTATTTTTGTATATCGTATGAAGAACAGAAAATTTGAAAGGAGAAAAGTTTTAATTTTAGTATATTTATATTTTAGAATTATTGTTAATAAATTTATTTAGGAATTAATTATTAATGTAGTGGAATGCCATACATATATAATAAAATATTAAACTTGTAAAAGCAGTCGTGTAATCCTTCAATGCGTGGATGTGTCTCGTTGTGCAGGCTGGTACTACGGGGAGCGCACCCGCGACGGCGAGGCGGGCTGGTTCCCCGGCGCGTACACCGCCGAGATCGCGTCGGCGCACGTGCGCGCGCGCAACCTGCGCCAGCGCTACCGCCTGCTCGCACTCTCCGGCACCTACCTCGGGCAGAAGAGACGACCGCTCTGACACCTACACGTACTTCGGAAGAAACGCGACCTCTGCTCTAGATGTAGTGCAGAGTAATCGCACTCATGCGCATACCTCAGATAACAGAAACGGGTGCTCTAACAGGACTCAATCAAACGCTCTGACAAATCTCTGAAAGAAGAAACAAGACATATTTATCTCGGAAAGAAACAACGTGCTGACATATCTCGAGAACAAGTGCAATGACGTGATTATATCAATAAACAAATAACATACTCACTCAAAGATATATCTGCTCCGACTGACCCGGGCCGGGGGAAACGCGTGCTAACTTAGATATCAAAACCAGATTTGATGTTTAGCGCTCTAATGTACCACAAGAAGGAGAAATAAGCAGTCAAGTAAATAAATAACGCCCAAGTAAATAAATAACTTAAACCAAATCTATATATCTACTCATTTACAAAGATACCTCTGGCAAAAAATTAGCATGCAGTTGTGTGCTTTGACTATAACAGACAGAGACAGACTCCGTTTAAGACCCGTAAAAGCGTAAAATGTCCTCCATAAACTATGTATGCATAATGGTCGTTATGTGACACAAGTCTTGAAATTACAAAATACAATTGGACTCAACAAAACTAATACTTAATTACTGCGTCAATATAAGGATTTACGATAACCTCTTCGTATTTCTAGGTCTGTGTATTGACGTCACAATGATTTATATATACTCTATGGGATGAAGTCATTGGTACCTAGTTTAAGATCTTTTATTTTGTCAGATAACACCCACATCACGACGAGTATCTTTAAAAAAAACTTTTAAAATTTCAAGGATGGTTTTTCAAATGTATACATCACATTAGAGTTTCAACATTTATAGTTCGATAAAGTTTCGATAGTTATGTTAAAGTAGACATAAGTTTCCCATACTGCCTCAGAGACTGACACCCCCGAACTGCTTAAATGGAGCTTATTAAACTTCGTTTCGAGAATTTATCTTTATTTACCTAACATCTTATAAATGTATACTTTAAAAAAAAACATATTAAATTAAGGGTATACGGTAAGTATTTTCGTTTTAATCTACATATGTTACGCATGTTATAAACATGAGGTGCTTACTTGTGATAGTTTATGTATATATGTGTGACCAAAATTATGTCCTAAATACAATATAATCCACTGTTGAGCATTTGATGCACATGGCTCACGGTCGCTCCGCGTGGCTGTCAGCGCAAGAGGCCTGCGTGCGGCAGTGAATGTGTCTCGGATCATGATAATGATGAATTTAAGCTCATCACAATACTGAGGATACTTTGTAAATTTCACCACCATCAATCGTTAAAATGAACTCAATTATTAATCTAAGATGTCAAAAGTCAATACTGTAATATAATATTGTGTAATCTGTGTATTGTATAAATCGACACCTCCATGCAATACCATCGTAGCTCATTTTTTCGCATATTGAGTTATAGTTCTTAATTTTAAAAAAAAATAATAACATATATAATTTCTTTTACAACGTTAAATAGTGCTCCTAAAAGAATATTAGATAGAGACGCTTGTCTTGAACTTTATATGATTTTTAACTTAAAATTTTGATCTAAACTAAAAACAGAAAAAGTGAGTTACAATGTGGAATGGAGGTGTCGAAATTGTCGTAGTTATAATTTATAAACTATCGATCTGCGTGAGATTACGTCCGATAGCGCTGTTACACTTTGTCGATAACTGAACTTCGAATATATTAAATCACTATTCATACTAACGACCAAGTTTAAATAAGATGTAGCAACCAAAACAAAACAAATTTTACCCTATCCGGTACAGCCATTTTGACTTCTGAATCTAAAAGAAAAACTAGTCGAATTTGAAAGTCACTTTAGTGAACGTGGAATTCATGCTAACATTCTTCCTTACCAGAATCTTTTTCTTTTCCCAACTTCTCTCTTTCTTGCGATTTTTCTCCTAATGATGTTCTGAAGCAGTTTTACTTCTCATGCATGACAACATGCCCGAATTATGTCATATTCCGCTACTCGATGGTCCAGAATAGATCGATTTGTTTGGACCATCTGGTCCAAACAAATCGATCGTAAAAATCGAATCGGTGGTAAAATCCGAATGCTGATTTTATAGAAAAATGTGCAGAACAACGCCTTTATCATTGTCATGTAAAAAGTTTGCGAAATCTCTACATACACATATACGTGCGGTTGTCCGTGTTACGCGCCGTGTATCGACCGACCAAGTGTAATTGCGCCTTAACGTAGTGCTTTCATATTTTAACTAATTTTTTTTACACCTACCCCCAAATTTACAAATGTTTTTTTTTTTGTTTAAACATGTACATAAATTAATCTAAATCTCGCCGTATTATAAAAACTGATTGTCGGCGATGTAATAATTTATTTAATAATCAATTTTAATGATCAAAATGCCGCGTGGCGCCGGCCATAATAGCGTCACTGCGCCTCGTCCCGTGGGTGATGTGACAGTCACCGACGGGATGCACCAAGGTCACAGGCTGCAGCGTTGTCATGCGATACAACCAACATTACTGCTATCTCCAAAAAACCTGCCGAACTTGCAGTTGATGCGAAATCTCACACTTTTTAGTTGAGTCCCATGTCCAGCCGTGGGCTAACAATGACTGGGATCAGTAAAAACGTTAAAAGAAAGACTCAAAGTTTTAAAAAGTAAAAAAAAGATGGAATGTAATTTTAAAAATCAAATTCGGTTGTTGTTTTGTATCAATCGCATTAAAAATAAAAACGCTTATAAATTTGGGTCGACATTGTCAGTTATTCTAATAATTAAGTCTGTTACATAGTTAATATTAATTGTGAAGTGTACAGTTACGCATGAGATTTGCAACGATTTATTATTATAAATAACATTTAAGCGACATTTTACTTACCATTTCTTTAATCGTTTTATGTGTAATTCTTCACTTGCCCGCTGTATTCGGAAATAGCCTAGTCATAAGCGGACGAGTTGATCGATATGAAATTATATG
>WUAW01002646.1:45329-59609 GCA_017165845.1 Thaumetopoea pityocampa | reverse complement strand
GCATATTCATCAACATGGTCAACGTACAGTTGAGAAAACTTTAAATTTAAAATATTTAATATTTTTTAAGTGATATCGGTATTTAAAATATTTAATATTTTTTAAGTGATATCGATAATCGGTAGGGGTCGACTCAGGTGAACGTATCTCGACCAAATCGAAGTCGCGTTGAAGAAAGACCAGATTAGAAGTACTCGCAACCGACGAGCGTTGATGAATGTAAAAGAAGCGAAAGATGTACATATATCAGGATCATAGCAAGTGGAAAGAAGCGTTCTCTGCCTACTCCAGCGGGAAAAAGGCGTGACTGTATGTATGTAGGTATGTTATGGATGAGTGGGCAATCGGTGGATGCAGGCAGCTCATAGCCGCGCGGTGTGACGATCATTAGAGGAGGCCTATGTCCAGCAGTGGACGTCTGTGGGCTGCTATGATGATGATTATTATTCATTTTTAGATGCTATAATTTATTGTACATTAATCGGTGTATAACAGGGTTGGTTACATTTGTACCGATCATAATCACCAGTGTATATTTGTCCCCACTACAGAGGTACGGACCAGAGGTCCCCTCTCCTCATAAAGGGAGCTTTGAATCTGAAGCTGAGAGTCCAGTGCGTGTTGGTAGACTTAACACACCCATGCGGACATGCAGGTTTCCTCACGAAGCTTTCCTTCTCCGTTGAGTAAATTCGTGTCTACAATGTGGATCGTACATAAATTTGAAATAACCCAGCGGTACGAGACCGGGATCGAACCCGCGACCTTTTCGATCACAGGTCGTGCTTACTACTACTTGACCACCAAAGTACTTTTTTGTATCAATACTTCGTAATACATTAAAAAAAACACCTTTTCAAATTTATAATACTAGTGGGATAGGAAGTGGGTTCCGAAGGATTTGAATGAAGAATTAATTTGAATCAAAGGTAATGTATGAGTATCATAACTAGACTGTACCACCTACCCACCATTTTTTCTTTCAAGTGCTTTTTTTATTATCTACACAAATCCTAACTATGAAATATTTTCTTTTAACGTAAATATAAATTTCATTGGTGCATTGGTGGTGTAGTGGTTTTAGACACGGCTTACGATCGAAGGGTCGTGGGTTCGAATCCCAGTCCCGTACCACTGAGTTATTATTTGTAATTCATGTACGGTCTACATTTACATTTGTAGACACCAATGTACCTACTTAACGGAGAAGGAAAACTTCGTGAGGAAACCTGCATGCCCGCATGGGTGTGTGAAATCTACCAACCCGTACTAGGCCAGCGCGGTAGACTACGGCCTAATCCCCCTCCTGATCAGGGGAGGTCCGTGCCCCTATAGTGGGGACGATATGGACTGGGGATGATGATGATGATAAATTTCATTAAATCGCATTCGCTCTAATAACATTAAAGTATAATAATGGAATAAGCGTAATTATGAATTTCAAATTATCATTCATATGATAGTTTAGTGTGCGCATAGAAGTGTAGGGTGAACGCCCCTAATGTCAGCATTGCCGTGTTGTACTTCCAATTAATAACAAAAGTGGTACTTTTCGTAATAATTAAATACATTACTCAGGAGGATGCTACGATTAAACGACGCACTGGAGTCGAACCCAGACCCATAAGAAATGTCCGAGGAGATGTTCACTTTCATTACGTAATAATAGATAATGGAATGGTAGGGAAATCGTTATCTGTCACGGTTGTTTGATACTCGTCTATAAATATAGTTGTAAGTATATAGGTATGAATGTATCTATTATGATTGAACATCCAAACGATTAAATAACGCGATCGGGGTTAGTAACGAACATATCTAAGGATGTATGTGATTGGTATGATGTAGTAACATCATCATATCAGCCCGCAGACGTCCACTGCTGGACGTAGGCCTCCTCTAATTATCGTCACACTGAGCGGCTATAAGCCGCCTGCATCCACCGATTGCCTGCGACCTATATATATATATATAAACTAAATAAAAATATTTTTGAACGTCATTATTCTCATTTGAACTTACGACTTAACCACTCTATTCTGTCATCTATTCTGTCTTGAGAAAGTATTTTTACTGTTATTATATTTGTACTGTTACATTTGTCACTCTGGCATTGTTATACGTAGGATGTATGTATATGCATGTACATAGCAAACAAGCAAATGTATTTAAAGAACATTATTTTTTTTATATGTATATACATGCACATATGGTAGATTTACAAACATATAAACAACTAGCTTTTATTCGCGGCCCCGCCCGCGTGAATGTCGGTTTTCCACTATATAGGAAATCCAAAACAATCATAGATTTATATAAAAAACTTCAATCACTTTTACTTGACCTCTCGTACCTAAGCGGCGACTATTAAAACAGGGATCAAGCTGTATCTTTAATTCTACTGGACCAATTTAGATGAAGTATGCCGCAGTATTTAAGTCAGAATAGTACCTTTAAGACTATTACATCGTTTGACCAAAAACCACTTGGTTTTTGCGTGAAGCTCGAACAAACAGACAAACATCGATTGATTTTGTTTCAGAAACCCTTAATTAGTCGATCTGATTAGTTTTTCTTTTAAATAACTTTGAGTTATAAAAATTGACATTTAATAATTTTATAATAACATAGATTAAAATTTACGTGGTCGTATATAATATATGGCAATATATAAGTTAGCAGTAGGTGATTTTTGACTTAAGGATCTATTTAGTGTCAACTGCCAAGCATAACTGGAACAGTACAAAGATCCCATTGGGTCGAAGTGCATCGAGGTCTTCGCCTCGCCCAGTTGGGGGCATTAAGATAGTGTCAACTGAAACATCTATTAGCATACTTTTGCGAAACAGCAGCTTTCCGTGTAGACTGCACTCTAAACAACTCTCATAATTTCCTCAACCAACATTAAATTATTAAATTTAATTTATAAGATTTCTATCTGGCGACGTTGTCCCTTCTTCTTCTTCCTGTTTCCATACAATAAATATATGTACACACTAACTTATCGGTCTCGTTTCATTTATTTATACAAAGATTCAGCAAATTACAAACACTCGTACAACCCAGCCTCATTACTCTTCACCTGTGTGCAGGACTTTATATACGCAGAGCATAGTTTTTTGGGGTTATCATCTTGGTGTAGTGGTCAATTTCACGGCTATACCGCTTTTTTCTCTGATAGCTCGAGCATTGATATCGCTTTATGAGAAAGTTTATTACATTAGCTTAGTAATAAAATAAAAAAAATATACAAAAACCTAGTGTATATCTAACTCAGAACATTTTAATACTTTCTCACGTTTTAAATTAATTTGCGCGAAATGCGAAAGTGTTAATTTATTTCTTGTGTGACCAATATTTTTTTTAATTTTTTGAGACGTGTCTATTAAACGGTGTATTTTTACGGTGGATGAGCAAGTGCAATTAGTCACCACAACGTGAGAGTAGAAAGGTCTGATATGAATCGGGCGAGGGTCGCCCAAGTGTAGTTGAACCGTCACACCGCATGCCTCTAACTGAATTCTCACGAGATTTCATGCTGATTATGGATTAGGGACACGATTGAATACATAGATGCTTTTATTCTACGTTGAACAACATTTCCAGTATCTCATACCATATTTTCATTCATAATTGCTTGAGCAATGATTTTTTCTATAATTTAAATTTTTACAATTTATATCCAGTAAGTCTGAAAGTGTTGTTGTTTGTTTGTCAGATTATTTTCTCTGAATACATTGTTTCAAATTTGGTATGAATTTAAGGCATCAAGAAGGCTATGATCAACGTCACTAGTATTTAGTTATGGAGCAAGAAATTCGAGCTTTCCGGATATTCCTACTAATGTTATAAACACTAAATTTAAATCTTCGGGAGTGAATCAATCAGGTCAAAATGACTGAATAGGTTTCAATTAAATTTATTACGTGATTACGTGATTTTCAATGAGACAAGACACTTTTTAAAAATACGATTAAATATTCGATTCAAAGTACGAGTACATTAGTGGCTTAGTGATGCCAGACTCGACTTGCTATCAAAAGGTCGTGGGTTCAATCCCGGTCCCGTACCACTGAGTTATTATTTGTAATTCATGTACGGTCTACATTGTAGACACCAACGTACTTAACGGAGAAAGAAGACTTAGTGAGGAAACTTGCATGACTTTTGTGGGTTTGTGAAATCTATCAACCCGCAGCAGGCCAAGGTGATAGACTAGGGTCTAATGTCCCTCTTGATTAGAGGAGTTCCGTGTCTTTATAACGGGGACTAATATGGACTGGGGATGATGATGACAGGATGATTCGATCAAAACGGTGAGTAGTGAGCTAGCATTGAATAAAAGTACTTACTGACTTACTCTGGCGCAGCGACCCAGAGTGGATCTTGGCTTCAGGAATAAGAGATCAACAATGTTGCCGGTCTTGCGCTGCCTCCTGCCAGTTAGGAACTTACAAGTCTCGCAGGTCAGCCTCCACAGCGACCTTCAGCGGTACCTGGGCCGGCTATTCAGGGTTCCAAGATACACTTATTTGATGTTGCGATCTTCTCCCATCGTTTCGAGATAGCCCATTCAGCGGAGTCCATGGGCTTTGGCTTCTTCCATGATGTTTGGTTCGGCGACCAGCTCCTCGATCTCTAGATTTTGGCGAACCCTACAACTACTCACAGTTTTGATTGAATCATCAACATCATCAACTGCAGTCAACATTTGTCCCCATTACACAGGCACGGAACTCCCCTCATCAGGAGGGAATTAGACCGTAGTCTGTCATGTTGGCCTTGTGCGGGTTGATAGACTTCACAAACCCGCAACAGTCGTGCAGTTTTCCTTACTAACTCTTTGGGTTGGACCCAGAATTTTCCTCATGATTTTTATTCTGAATAAGTCACTAGGTACTAATTATATAGCGTTTATCCATATAGACGAGGTTAACAAAAGCGCCCGGTAGTGCGAACGTGCGTGTTTGATCGGCGCATTAGCAGCGCCTGCGCAAGTCCCCGCCCTCGCGGCTTTCTCACGCCCACAGGGCGCACGCTCGCCTCTCTTCTTTATTACTCACCATTACCCTTTGTTCTAAGACGTAATTGATGTAAATCTTTATTAAGATAAAGAAAAATTTTGACAATTTACTGTTGTTTGTCGTAAGTAACTTAATTGTAAAATGACGTCACGAGTAAGCTAACATTCATTGATATAAGGGTATTCATTGATATAAGGGTATTCATTGATATAAGGGTATTCATTGATATAAGGGTATTCATTGATATAAGGGTATTCATTGATATAAGGGTATTCATTGATATACTTGACCTTTTTGAAACTAGTTTTTTTATTATTATCATTTCTATGAATAGATTTCGTACATAGTCTGTTGGAGATTATGTAGTCGTTTCGTGACGTCGGGCGCGATTTTAAAATTTTATGTAAGAATAATCAATTGTGAATTTATAATTTTTTATTACTAGTTTCTTTTACGTATTAAACTTATTTGTATAGATATAGTATACTTATTTGTATAGAAACGTTTTGTATACAAATAAATATTTTATATCCTATATTTATGTATTAGTGTATAACATCCATTTATTGGTGTTTTATATTATATGTATAAGCATGTGATTCATACTCCTTTACTTTATACTAGTTTTTGCCCACGACTCCGCCCGCGTGAATGTTGTTGGTTTTCTGCTACATGGGAAATCCCGACACAACCATATATTTATATAAAAAAACCTTAGAACCACTTTTACTTGACCTCTCGTACCACTACTAAAACAGGGATCAAGCTATATCTTCAATTCTACTGGACCGATTTTGATGAGACATGCCCTATTATTTAAGTCGGAATAGTACCTTTAAGACTTTAATAGTTTAACCAAAATCTATGGGCTGGTTTTTGCGTGTAGCCCGAGCAAACAAACAAAGAATCAGACATCGATGGATTTGGTTTCAGAAGCCCTTAATTAGTCGATCTGTATAGTTTGTTTTTAAATATTTGTGATTTTTGAAAATTTGATATTTAACAATTTTATAATAGTAATTAATATATAGATCAGATATTTCACGTATCTTACGATATGCCAGTATCATCTAAAGTTCGACCGGCACAAAATGCCTCAGGCATTAAGTCCGCCCATATGCCGTTAGTGTATGAAGTGTAAATAAATAAATAAATTAGATCAGATACTTCACCACCTTATGTTATGATCCGAGCAACATCTGAAGGTCGATTGGTAGAAAATGTCTAAGTCCACCCATACAAATTTGTCAACTGATTATTACTATGTCAGTGACCCTGTTTTCTGAGCCAATGAGTCTTGGGTTCGAATCCTGGTAGGGACAAACTTTGTATGATGAGCACAAATATTTGTATCCAAGTCATGGATGTATTTATCTATATATGTATGGGTAATTTATCTATATAAGTATGTATATCGTTGTCTAGTACCCAAGATACAGGAAATCCTAGTTTGGGGACTAGATCAGTGTATGTAAATGTTTTCAGAATATTATTATTATTAAATGCCATTAGTACATAAAGTATAAATAGATAAATATGTCTAGTGAGTCATTTCCATGTGAGTATTGTTCGCTGTACAACGGAACTAAGTATAATGTGTGCGAGTACAATCCTTACCACACAAGTCGATTCTTTCGCCGGTTACCGAGAAATTTACAGGAATAGGCCACGCGGCGGGCGTAGGCGGGCGAGCCGGTCACCGCAATCAATTGTCACGGGCGGCTAATGCGTTGTTTACCTTACATTAGTCGCGCCATTGAAATAAGTTTCTTTATGACAATCTCGCAAAATATTTATAATTGTGTTTTGATAATACATTCCGTGTTGAATGAAGCGGTGAGTTTCCTGTCACCTTAATCCGATAATACCCAGTGTTGTAATACTTTGTAAGTATATTTTTTGGTTGTATACGTATAATTTTGAAGGTTTTGGTATAAGTATTTCTACAATTATTTCGTGTTATTCTTATGTACCTTCGGTGTTCAATCGGTTAATTGTATGCTGTGTATGTGTGAGACTAACGTACAATTCATAATTGGAGAGTATAGTCCACTGCCTGTGATGTACCATTATCAGTAGTGATACACTGTTGTTTTGGTACTGACTGCCAACTTACCAATGTAAATGCTGTTGGGATAACATGGCTCTGATAATGTGTGCATAATCTCATAATAACTAACTCTTTTTTTACATATATACAATCACGCCTTTTTTACTCGCTCTCCGGCAGGGAATCGAATCCTGATCTCCCGAGTAATAGGCAGACAGAGACCACTTCTTTCAACTTGCCACGAGCAAAGTGGCTATTCGTAGCCCACTTTTCGCCCCCGCGGGAAATGAGACGTGTCGGATGGTGAATCACGACGCTACTATTTTTATAAGGTCCAAAAGTGTTAAAGTTCCTCATTGCGTTCCCACGAAAAAAAACACGTTTACCCAAACAGATCCCCGCATACTTGGGAAAGGCTAGCCATCATCTTGAGTCTAGCCATGCAGCCATATCGGCGCGGCAGCTACTGGCTTAGTGGAGAGGAAAGGAAAGAGGGTGAGTTAGGACAGTGTATTGAACGAAGAATATGAAATTCGGGAAAGTGGTTCTTTTGTCTGTGGTGTAAGCCGATCGAAACGTGGAGGTAACAAAACATTGGATTTTATCACTATAAATCCCTTGACATAATCTGTACCATTTTAAGATTGTTAAATGTCAAATTTTGTAAATCAAAGATATTAAAAAAAAACTACTCAGATCGAGTAATTAAGGGCTTCTGAAACCAAATCCGTCGATGTTTGTTTGTTCGTTCGAGATTCACACAAAACCAGAGGGTAGATTTTGATCAAAATGTTAGTCTTAAAGCTACTTTAAGACTGTAACATTTTATTCCGACTTAAACAGTGCGGCATGTTTTATCATAATCGGTCCAGTAAAATGTGAATATAATCTATTTTAGCAGCCGCCGTTAAGGTACGAGAGCTTAAGTAAAAGTGGTTTTATGTCTCTTTATGTAAATCTATGATTGTTTCGGAATTTCCCATGTAGCAGAAAATCAACATTCACGCGGGCGGATTCGCGGCCTAAAGCTAGTCTATAAATGTGAGTTTTGGTCTCAAATATTTAAAAACATTAATACCTATTAACTTATAGCAAAATATCATGGTTAAAACACTTTCATCAGCGAAAATCGCTTTAAGCAAAATCGTTTTTTTTTAATTACCACAACAAAAATTGCCGCGTAAAGCTCCCATATTTTATTTACGCGGACTAATTGAAATGCATACGATCATATATGATTATATGTATGTATGTATGTATGTATGTATATGAAGTCTGATTGAAACAATAGCGTGACCTAGCTTACTGTGCTAATGAGTCCCGGGTTCGAATCCCAGTAAGAGCAAAGTTTGTGTGAGGAGCACAAATGTTTACATCCAAGTCACGAACGTATTTATACGTATTGGTATTTATCTATATAAGTATGTATATCGTAGTCTAGTACCCAAGATACAACAATTCCTAGTTTGGGACTAGATCCTTAGTTCTACTTAGGGAACTAAGTAGCAGCGGCTACTTAGTAGCAGCGGCTGTTTTAGTAGCCTGTTTTAGTACCAGCGGCTACTAAAACAGGGATCAAGCTGTATCTTCATTTTTACTGGACCGATTTTGATGAAACATGCCGCATTAATTAAGTCGGAATAGTACCTTTAAGACTATAATAGTTTAATTGAATTCTACTGGTTGGTTTTTGCGTGAAGCCCGAGCAAACTAACAAACAAATATCGATGAATTCGGTTTCAGAAGCCCTTATTTAGTCGATCTGAGTAGTTTGTTTTTGAATATCTTTGAAAGTTTGACATTTAACAATTTTATAATAGTATAAGTATAAGATAAGATAAGCTTAGGATAGGATTAGGATATTAATGCCTCAACCGTAATATTAATCGACCGTTGGCATTAGCGCCGTTCATCTACAGAATGACGCCGTTATATCGCGTTTGCGATCCGATAATCTATGTTTCATTTACGTTAATTGTCCACATATCTGTGTCGGTGACGTGACAACACGTCTCGGCGCCGCCGCCGTCCCGTCCGCACGTGGGCGGACAATAGGCCGTGGGGCGCGTGGGCGGGCGGCCAAACGCGGTCCTACGCGGTCACGCCGCCGTACGGCGTCGCCCTGACCCCGGCGCGCCGCGTCTTGTTTTATACACTCGTGTTCTAGTATTCACTATGTGGCGCCAGCGGAATAACGTCACTTTAGCTAAGGGAAAGGCCAGGGAGTACTTAGTCTTTTAGCCTGTCTGGAAAATAGACTTAAGTGTACGGGTAAGCGACCCCGGCCCCCCGCGCTACTACTGTCTCTTCCTACTCCTTCCGAGATAGTAGTATCCTATACCCTATAGTCCTTCACCTAAATTCCATATTCCTTTTTCAATACACCTTTCACACCTCATCCTATTTCCTTTTCCCTCCATTACGCCGTGGGAATGCAATGAGGAACTTTAATATTTTTGAACCTTATAAGATGGCGGCGTCGTGATTCGCCACCCGACACGTCTCATTGCCCGCGGATGCGAAATATGGGCTGCGGATAGCCACTTTGCTACATCAAACGATCGTAGCAGGTGGAAGGAAGTCTGTGCCTGCCCCAATGGGAAAGAGGCATGACTGTAGTACTATGATCTCTGCCTACCCTTATGGGATATCGGCAAGATATCGGAATGTATGTATGTATGTATGTATGTCCGGCTAAGGAATGTGCCAGGACAATGTGCAGCAGCGTTATCCTTCAATGAAAATCTACTGCGGTCTCCGAGACGGTTGCCAAGTGTGGAGATTATGGCAAATATAATATTAATATAAGAGTAATATAATATTAATATAATATTCTGGACACTTTCACACACATAATGATAACATTATGTAATCGTCATCATCTACCCTTAGAATTCCACTGCTGAATATGAGACTCCTTAAAATTAGGAATTTGCCATAATCCCAGTTCTTGTTAATAGTATTGAAAATCATAGTAGACTTTTATTGAAAATGTGACGCTATTATTTTACCGGCGCCACACAGTAACATATGACGACTAATTGGCACAGTTGCAGTGACCCTGCTTTCTGTGCCAATGTGTCCCGTGTTCGAATCACCGTAGGGGCAAACTTTGTGTGAAGAGCAGAAGTGTTTGTATCTGAGTCATGTATTTTATTTATCTATATATAAGTATGTATATCGTTGTCTAGTACCAAAAATACAGCGAATACTAATTTGAGACTAGATCAATGTGTAAAAAAGTATCCAGAATATTATTATTAATACTTATAATACGATCAGCGATATAACAGAGATCGCCGGTAATCGTTTACCTTTACGAGACCCGTACTCTCCTTTAAGTAGAGGGAGGTCTTCCATTAAAAAAAAATATTAAGTACATTCACATTTTAAATTCAATACTTTTAATAACAATAAGTATATCAATATTTAATTTTTTTGGTGTCTTCGCTATGTAATTTATCAACCTTGGAGACTATTTTGGCTAGTGTTGTACTTATTATTGTCTATAACATATGTATTATTAGAGCTGTAGGTTTTTTTTTATTAATAAATAAATAAATATTGTGGCGGTAATTTTCAATGTGTCATGTTATTACCGCGGCTCTGCGCGGTAGGCGCACGCGCCGTTGGAAGTCGGTGGCCGCCCCCTGGGGGTTTTGACGGCGCCCCCGCTGCTACGCGCCTCCACTTTGTGAAAAATTGCTTTAAACACAAACTAACAACCAAATTTCAAATCCTATACAGACGGAATAAAACACAATATTATCAGTATAAATTGTAAAGAACATTTTAATCTTATTTTGTCACATGAACAGATATAAACACATTTATTTTAGTTATACGAATAAAATTTATGAAGTTGACGTGTTTATTTTCAAAGTAATACGGTGCATATTACTATAGGGGCATTAAGCTCAAATTCACTTGTCACACTGCTCGCACTGGTTAATGTGAGTCGCTACATCTTAATAAAATCCGCCCGGGTCCAACAAGTCTCGGTGGTCCTCATACATATTGATATATCACGTTTGGTTTGAGTAAATGTAAGATTCACATGTTATAGACATCAGGCCACCATAGTAAGTTGATTTTCTACAATCGTTAACGCTAATAGAAACAAAAAAAATGTGTTGGAATGACATTTCTAATAGATAAGTTTCACGGGTCGCTTATAGAATAGAAATGTCATTCCAGTACATTTTTCCTTTCTAATAGCGTTAACGATTGTAGAAAGTCAATTTGGCTAGGGGCTGTTTATTAATGTTTTATATAGTGAATTTTTAGTGTTACAAGGATCTCTGAAGTAAACATACAGATAGTCATGCTTTTTCCCTGGCTATTCGGCGGGGAATAGAACCCAGTCTAACTGTACTATCGAAGAATTGAGGTAGGCAGAGACCACTTCTTACCAATTGCTACATTCGTTTAATATAGCAAAGTGGTTATCCGTAACCCACTTTTCGCCCCAACGAGGCTTAATGGAGAGGAAAGGAAAGAGAGTGAGGTAGGAAAGGTATATTGAGCAAGGAATATAGAATTTGAGAAATAGACTTAATAGATTAGAAGAAAAGAGTAGTATTTCAGGGAGCCGGGGTTGCCTACCCGTATACTTAAATCTACTTACCAGACAGGCTAAAAGATTTCTCCCTAAGCTATAAAATAACTGCATTCCCTGACTGCTAAATGTAGTACCCACATATTATAGGTTTCTATTTATTAATATTTCATCTAGTGTAATTTTATTGTTACAAGAATTTGTAAAGTAAGGTCATTTTACATTGGCGATCTCTAAAGTAAGGCCGAAAGTAAAGATAGAAAGGTCGTAGGTTCCATCCCGGTTCCGTACCCACTGAGTTATTTCTATTTCATGTACGATATACATTGTAGACACCAATATATTTAACGGAGAAGGAAAACTTCGTGAGGAGACCGGCATGTTTGCATGGGTCTGTGAAGCCTACCAAGCCACACTAGGCCAGCGTGGTAGAATATGGCCTAATTCCCCTTCTGATCAGAGAAGGTTCGTGTCCTTGTAGTGGGGACGAGTATGGACTAGGGATCAAGGGCATTTACTCGTAAATAGGCCACATGTGACATCTGTCCGTACATATGTTTGCAAAGGTTTATTTGACAAAATAAATCGTAAAAAAATATATTAATATATTTATCAGTTGAAAACAGTTCTCCAATTATGACGTTATAACTTTAAAAAAATTAATAGTATTATCTGACCGCTGTTACAAGGTCAGTTTGATGAAGTGTCAAATGTATTCTGATAAAATAATCCTATTGTAGTATAGGCGTATTTTGCCGTTAAGTTATATTCCATCAAATTCATTTCCGTCATAGTCAGAGGTATATAACATATGGATTTGCCATAATCTCCATACTTGGCAGGCGTCTTGGAGATCGCAGTAGGTTATGATTGAATAACAGGATAACACTGCTGCCCATTGTCCTGGTTCACCCTCAGCTGGTTCTCACAGCATCCACGAAAAGAAATGGAGTGACGGTAAATATCATATCAGCGCCACACAGTACAGCAAAAGTCATGCTCAGTGATCCACAAATATGAATGAACTAACTTTTGCCCGCAGTTGCGCCCGCGTCAATGTCGGCTCTCCGCTACCTGGGAAATCCGATACAATCATAGAGTTATATAAAAAGTAACAGAACCACTTTTACTTGTGCTCTCATATGTTAACGGCGGCTATTAAAACAGGGATCAAGTTGTATCTTTAATTCTACTGGACCGATTTTGATGAAACTTACCGCAGTATTTAAGTCTGAATAGTACCTTTAAGACTGTAATATAAAAGTTTACCAAAATTTATCCGCTGGTTTTGCGAACAAAAAAAAAAACAAACAAACATCGACGGATTTGGTTTCAGAAGCCATTAGTTAGTCAATTTGACATTAATATTTTTTATAATAGTATGATAAGATACTTATTAATTGTTCTATTGTGAGAAAATCTGTGAGATTAGCTACGAATAAAGTCGTGTATTAGACTAATCGGTGTGTCGATACAATTCCGATGAAGTCGTCCACGTTACAGAATCGATTAGACACCGCCCGATCGATGTGATCTACCGTCGTGACAGCAGGTGCGGGCATCACAGCGCTGCGGATCAGTAGCGTACACCGATGCCATCGATTATTTACAAATGAATCGATAGCGAGATATCGAACGCTGTTCACGGCCTGACACGTCTCTGTGATAATCGATTGTAAAAGTCGTGCGGAAAATTGTGATCGATTACGTCTACTCGGTGAATTACGAGTACATAGTAAAGTAACGTTTAAGTTTATTTCAGTTTTTCCTGTTTTATATCTTTTTCCCAGGGCGTCATGAGAGTTAATTTGAAATTCTTGAAAATAAAAGAATGAAGATAATTTGCGTTTGATATAAAAACGGATGTGCAACAGTTATATGGTCATCTTATTACACTAGCGTTCTTTGACCTTAGAATCAGTGGATAATCAATGAGAGCAATCAATCATCAATAATAGTAGCCAATTGGGGCATTAAGTGCTTATATTATTTCTCTATATTGTTAATAAATCATGATAACACAGTTCTGCAAAAAAAATTATTATGTTTGTTTTTAGAAAACTGGAAGTCATTTGCGAAGTAATTTTCATCTTCAAATCTAAATTCGAGCTCAAAATCGACCCTTGACCTCAAGATTTTGAGACATTTGAAACCTCAAAACGCCATTTTCTGGGCACATTTTGAGACACTTCTGATTACATAAATGCTCTATAATTTTTTTTAGCTTTTTTTTTAGTAATTGTCTCACCGAGTACTATTCTTCCCCTTTAAAATTCATTTATAGTGGTCATCTACGGTTTGTTCTACGAGAATTATGATAATTTTATAAGGACGTCTTCAGTTTAACAGCGTATGCAATAACAGCTGTTAACCCTTTGTGGTATACATTATTCTGAGGAAAGGTTTTTCATGAAGATCTGTAGCCTCTTGCGCCAGACCTTTACGTTTAAAACAATAAATATTACTCATAGAAAGTTCCGTTGATTATCCATCCCGATATAAATCGTGGTCAGTATCGACGGTGTCGAACTAAAATAGTTACAGCTATTTCAAAGATAAATCTGAGCAGTCAAGACCAATAAATTAAGACTCATAATTCAATAGCAAAACGTACCATAGTATGTAAGTCATCATTATCATCATGGCAT
>WUAW01002642.1:21359-33530 GCA_017165845.1 Thaumetopoea pityocampa | reverse complement strand
GAATATTTACTTAATTCAGATTAGAAAAAATACATTAATATCTACGTATTTGGATACAAATTCTCTCTCCGGGTTGAATTCAAGATACA
This sequence comes from Thaumetopoea pityocampa, assembly GCA_017165845.1. Lineage (NCBI taxonomy): Eukaryota > Metazoa > Arthropoda > Insecta > Lepidoptera > Notodontidae > Thaumetopoea > Thaumetopoea pityocampa. The sequence continues at coordinate 33,441 of WUAW01002642.1, read as the reverse complement.
ATCTATTAAGACACTAATATTCAATACTTCTGAAATGAAGGAGGGTTTTATAAATTTGACCAAGTAGCATTACACGAAGACTTCGCTTGAACTTGCTTGTATTTAAAAAATGTAGATTTCGAGTCGAATCTATTTATTTTGTAATCAGAATACTTGTAAATGAATTCGTTTATTCAATTTGCTGAAAATTCTTTTCATTTAGAAGAGGCAAACGAATATAAGAGTAAGCAATCACTGCTTGAGCATTCGCAACACGAAATGAGTTATTATGATTAGTTGCCGAACTTATTAGATGGACATAGACTAGAACCTGAAAGGTTGCCATGATCTGGGACTTACTTAAAACGGCCGAAGAGAGCTTATTCTTATATTATTTTACGCAACAGACAGTGGTATCGTTAGTAGTCCATGGAAGTCCAGCACCGGACAAAAGCCTACTCCACAAAAGGAGGATATTTTTGTAATTTTCTTAGCAGGCGACTTGGTGATAGCATGCCAAACAATTTTGGTTGAATCACAGGATAACACCGCTGTCCATTATCCTGGTACACCAGGATCTTTCAGCCGCTTTTAACAGCATCCACGGGAAAAAATGGAGTGACACTATTATTATGCTAGTGGCTGGCAGCATAATACGGTACCTACAGATAGTGGCATAGTATGACAAACTGACTACTGTGTCGCAAACTGACTAGCGTAAAAATATTTGCTTTCTGATTCCGAATTGATTTTAACTTTTGCAAACTAAAAAAAAATAGGTACCTAATCATCACCACTATCATCACCAGTCCGTGAAGTCCATCGGTGGATATGGGCCACCACCTTAAAAAGAAGGGATTTGCTATAATCTCCACGTTTGGCAGGCGTCTTGGAGATCACAGTAGATTTGATTGAATAGCAGAATAACCCTGCTGCCCGTTATCTTAGTTTATCCCTTAGCTGGCTTCCACAGCATCCACGGGAAGAGAAAGAGAAGAGACGAGTGACGCTATTATTATGCTGGCGCCACACGGCAAATATGGTACCTAATAGTAACACAATACTCATTTATACATCTTCCGTTTCGAATTAACCCTTGATCCGTATTTTTTTTTATTTTCACCGTATTGTTCGACCCTTAAACCCAACCCTTTGATTACCTGTTGTATTTTCACTAAAACGGACCGAAGGGTCCGGTGTGACAATCAGGATTATTATTTCTTTTTTTAAGTTGTCGTTCTTAATTACTGTTTCAACGTTCGCAAACGGGCAATTATTAATTGTATAACATTTATTATTACTTGTAGTTTTGGGTATTTAACTGCTTTATGTTTTTATTTTTCTATATAAAAATATGTGTAAAGTTAACGGGACTAAAATATAGTAACTCGATAAAGACATTTGTGTCTACTTCTGTCGGAGCAATCAAGTCTGGAAGCGGCTCTCAGTATTTTTGGTATAGTTGGCATATTCCAACACTTATAAGTGATATTATATGAATTTGTTACTCAAGATATCCACAATTTTGTACATCATCATCAATCCATCTACAAATTACAATTACAGGGGGTCTGCTCTCAAAATGAGAGGTGTTAGTTTGTACTTCACCACACAAGCCTAATTCAGGTTGGCAGGCTTCACATACCATCAAAAAAATCTGTCAGGTATGTATGTAGGTTCCCTCATGATGTTTTCCTTCACCGTTTGAAGCGAGTCATAATTAATTATTAAATTATTAATACGCACATGATTTCGAAAAGTCAGAAGTTGCCGTGTCATAGATTCGTACTCGAAATCAAAAATTCAAATGCATTGTCATACCGCTACTTTAATTTTATACAAACTCGTATCGTCTCGCTCATGTTGTAGATTTAATAAATAAAGGAGAATGTGACAACGTGCTTTCTCTATTTGTGATTGACGAAGTTACGAGTATGACCGATAACTTTCTAGAAGTTTCCTTGAAATAAGCGCACACTGCACACGCCTTATTTACTGGATTAAATCTTGGCTGACGTCTCCCCTGGTAAGTTATATTCTACTGGAGACAGAAAAAAGGCTACTGGGAGACCAGCAGGCAGGCATTATGTCGATGATATTCAATCAGCCGCAGGAGACACATGCCAGGACAAAGAGACAAGTAATAGATAGTAGCACATTAAGTCACAAAAGGAGAAGGGGTCTTATGTCTAGCAAAGAGTGATTTGGAATCATCAAAAATGAATATTTTGAAAGAATACTGAGGAAATATTTTAATAATATATACATTTTTTCCAAGTTTAAGTTAAAAGTATCTCAATTGTTTTCTTTATTACACAGCGTATGAGGTAGCTTTGACAAGGGCAGATACCAAATATATTATTATTAAAATTATGCAAGGGGTTGTGACCTTCCCATTATCAAAAGCACATCCGAATTCCAGTGGACCTCAAATAAAAAAATTGGCCTGCAGCTGCCCATCCGAATAAATAGTCCGAAATAATAGTAATAGCACCATTATTATGCTAATATAACGCGCGAGGCTATTATTTTCACACGTAAGGAAAGATCTTCCGGGACGTTGCTGCCCCATTGTGGCCGAATGTTTGACGACTGCAGATGCAGGGTTAGTTTTGTTTTTATAATAATTTCCACTTTTGACCACGGCCGTGACTAATTTTGATGAATTATAAAACATATGGCAGCGGAAGGGTTAGGTTTTGTTTTGTAGGGGCTGATTTTATGTTGATTGTAAGTATATCTAATTATAAGTACGAGTATTATAAAATTGTTAAATGTCAAATTTTGTAAATCAAAGATATTTAAAAAAAAACTACTCACTCGATTAATTAAGGGCTTCTGAAACCAAATTCGTCGATGTTTGTTTGTTCGAAAGGTACAGTCTATGAATCAACATCATCATCGTAAATTGAATGTGAGGGAAGTTGTGGGATTCAGCCATGAATTTAATATTAACACCTTGGCTGCGGCAAGTAAAACCATAAACCTTCATCTGGTGCTGCGGCGGGTCGAAATGCGCCCCCATCGATATTTCCGCCAGTGCGTGGCAGGTCTTTCTCGACCCACCAGCACTAGGGATAAGACACACCTGAGATAATCGTTCCGCACAAGCGTGAGGGACACAGTACTCTTCGTCCGCACCGGCTGAAGTACCGCGGCAGGCCGATATGGGCCTGTTCCGCAGTGAAGGTGTTAATATCACCATCATCATACTATCACGAACATATTTTCCAGCATAACTACTCCGGTCAAAGAGTTGGAACACATTATGATTTTAAAACGTCTGTCATCATCATTATCACCAGCTCTTGGAAATCTACTGCTGGGCATGGGACTCCTCAAAATGTGAGGGATTTGCCTTAACTTTCACCCTTGGCAAGCTTCTTGGAGTCTTCTTGGAGTTAGCAATAAATTTTGATTGAATAACAAAACGCTGCTGTTCATTTTACTGGTGCATGCCTTAATAGAGAAAATATAGAATATAAAATATAAATATAGAATATTTTCAGAGGCTCAATGTCGCGCAGCGAGCTATGGAGAGGGCTATGCTTGGTATTTCTCTACGAGATTGAGTCAGAAATGAGGAGATCCGCAGAAGAACCAAAGTCGCTGACATAGCCCGTAGGATAAGCAAGCTGAAGTGGTAATGGGCAGGCCACATAGCGCGAAGATCGGATGGCCGATGGAGCAAAGAGGTCCTTGAATCGAGATCACGTACTAGCAAACGCAGTGTGGGACGGCCACCACGAGATGGACCGACGACTTGGTGAGGATCGCTGGGTCTCGCTGGATGCAGGTGGCTATGGACCGGTCGCGCTAGAATTCGATTGGAGAGGCCTATGTTCAGCAGTGGACAACTACGGGCTGAAATGATGATGATGATGATGATGCCTTAATAGGATCTCGCAGTATCCATCCGAAGAGATGCAGTGACGCTATTCTTACGCCAGCGCCATAGAACAAACTTACATACTCGTACAGTTAATATATGTAGAAATATTTAATTATTTACTTACTAGCTTTTGCCCGCAGTTCTGCCCGCTTGAATGTCGGTTTTCCGCTACCTAGGAAATTCCGACACAATCATACCTTTAATATATTTAAAAAGTCTATGAACCACTTTTTCTTGACCGCTCGTACCTTAATTGTAGCTATTTAAACAGGGATCAAGCTGCATCTTCAATTCTACGGGACCGATTTTGATAAGCAGTATTTAAATCGGAACAGGACTTTTAAGACTGTAATAGTTGAATCAAAATCTACCCGCTGGTTTTTGCGTAAAGCCCGAACAGCGTAAGTAAGCGTAAAAACAAACAAACAAATATCGACGGATTTGGTTTTAGAAGCCCTTAATTAGTCGATCTGAGTAGTTTGCTTTTAAATATCTTTGATTTTTGAAAATTTGTCATTTAACAATTTTATAATAGTAATAAGATAGATATACACTTCTTACTTAATGCGGACTTAATGCCTAAGGAATTTTCTACGAATCCACGTTTAGATAGTGCTGATGTTACATACATACATGTATTTATTTCTTTGCCTGGAATGTATGTGAGTGAATCAACCTTTTTGATTTTGGTTATCCGTACTTAATTAATCATATATTTATTTACATCTAATCTACCGTAGGCCAATTCCTTGTAAAAACGTTAACTATTAATTAGATAAATAAAGAATAAACTAGCACATGTTGCAGATATAATTTCATTAATTTAATTTCAAGTTCCCATACAAAGCATGCCCCAGTCCTGAATGTGGCAATAGAATACGTTGAAGTGCTCAGTCCTCTATAAAATATTAAAGTTTAATAATATTTACTTATAAATATGTAGTAAAAAAATGGAGTAACATGATAATATTTTATTTGATCATATTTATCCCGCATATACATAAAAAAAGTTTATTCATCCCCGTACACTTTGAATATAATCACGCAAATCTATTAAATTTTACCTTTAATTACTAGTACATTTAAGGCTCAGCAATGAATTGCGTTAAATCAAAAATCGCTCGTCCAATTAAAATGCACCGCGTCATCTTAACACGTTCGATTGTTCCAAAATTGAATTCTAATCACCGGCCGCGTGCACAATGGGCCGACCCGCCCCCGTCTTGGGCCAAAAAATAAGGAAAATGGAGAAAATCTCCATTCTTCTCGTAAAATCACTTCGATTCTTGAAAGGAGCGAGCAATTAAGTCGAGTATCTTTTGAGTTTAAATTAACTGAAAAAAAAAATGGAACCAACGATTAAGAATGAGATATTCATTTTGAATAATGATCGGTAGTAAAAGAATTTAGTTGATTATACTTTTTTTTGTTTTAGACGCATTCGGCACCTTGTCCGTTGCTAAACATAGGCCTCTTCCACTATAGAGGGATTTAACATAATCTCCACACTTGGCAGTTACTTACTTTAAGATCGCAGTGGAGATGGACGTTACCTATACAGATAAATATATATGTAAACATACATGACTCGGTTACAAAGATTAAAGTTCATTTCACAAAGTTTATTTTTCGGGATTCAAACCTAGAAATAATTAGCCGAGAAATCGGGGTCACTACCGCTGAACAAATCCATCGTCAAGTAGAGTGACGCTATTATTATAGAATAATTATGGCAAATTTCTTTCACTTATGGGAGGCCCGTGTCAAGCAGTGGAATGTGATAAGCTGAAGCTAATGTATTTATGGAAGTAGCTCATAGCCGCTCAGTATGGCGATCATCCAATGATCGCCATACTGAGCGGCTATGAGCATACGGAGGTCTATGTCCACCAGTGTCTCAGTCTGTGGGCTGATATGATGATGATGTTGATGATAAATGTATCTGTATTATAATAAGATAACGAATACATAAACGCATATTGCACTGTTAAGTTTAGCCTGAGACATTTCTACCAGTCAATATTTAGATAATGTTGAGATATAAGAATATTGGTGGGTTAATTAGATGAATAAAATAATGAAATATTTAACCATTGATGAATGAATGATGAATTATAAATGATTATTTTTCAGTAAGTTTACAGAGTCAGTGATGTGACTCAAAAATTGATAAGTTGGTGAGAGGGGGAGGGGGGAGCGAATAGCTCGCGGAACTGTTGGAAGTTGGAATCCTAAAGAGTAAAAGTAGCGACCGCGAACTAGAAATTGTGATGTGGGTCGACCCGCGACTAGTGTACCAATGACCTGATTAATGTCAGGGGTAATCGGTGGATGCCAACGGCTCATAACAGCTCGATGTGACGTTCATTAGACGATACCTATGTCCAGCAGTGGACATCTGTTGGCTGATATGACGATAATTAAGGCTACTAAAAAATAAACATTATTCATTATCATCAGCCAGAAGGCCTACCACAGAGAGCACAACAATAAATGGTTTACGGTGTTCTGAATATAAGAAACAATATTACATCGAATTAATTATAACAAAACGAAACTAACGAACCATAAAAGAACAATGTGCGCAATATAATCAAAGTAAAGAAAGAATAAAAGAAAAAACAAAGAAGCATCAAAAATAAAACAAACGACATCAAATTACGTTCAAACAAAGCGCACAATTAATTGACGATATTAATTATAACCTTTTTTGTTTTTAACACTTTTTCCCGTTACGACCCTTATCCGAGCGGAATAACTATTGTTCGACCACATGCCTTTCACCTTTTAATACTGTTTTGTTGAATTTAGTAATTTTAAGACAAAGGTGTTCTGTTTTTTAACAGCCCAGTCTTAGGTGTTGCGAATTGAGAAAGTAATTTGTAAAACAAAGATGGCAGCTTTTACATGACTATTAATGTAAATTAATAGACATAAAGAGAAGGAAACAATAATGTTGAACAGGTTCTCTGGAAACATGTTGCGTATACTGCAAAAGTGAAGCAATCAAGAGATTGTTTGCATTAAAGTCACATGTTTATTACATAAAAGCAATATCTACGATTAAGAAAAGGAACATTAAGAATCTCCCTTCTTATGAGCGGAGATCCGAGCCCTTGTAGTGGAGATGAATATGAACTGGAATGATATGTAATTACATATCATCCCCAGATGAATACATTTCGATGACATTAATAAAGTTGTTAATGTTAATCTTCAATGATTGATAATTTATATAAAAAGAGAATCTTATTGACATTTAGATTCGTAATATGAATTTTTATAACGTGTATCTGCCATATTATCTATGACGATACAACTGAACGAATTTTGCCATTATTATTTTCATCAGTATTTACGTAATTAGCTTTAGTCTTTAGATTTGAAATTTAAGTTTTACGTTTATTTTTTTCTGGGCACATATACTTACTTATCTCTAGGCTGTACACATAATTTCTTCCTCTATTTAAATACGAATAAAATAACATACCTATGGAGTATTTATAACTTTACAACAAGAATCACCGATTACCAAAGCACGAGGGTCATTCAGTCAGGGAATGGTGTGACTCTTATAAAGGATATTTGTTCCGTATTCCGGTTGGTTAGTTTTCTGCGTGTGGGCACATTGGCTCATCAACCAATGAGAGGGTAGCTAGATAGGCTTGCCAACAGAAGCGCACACACCTTCAATAATTTTATATACGAAAAAGTGACGTCGTAGCTACACACACGCAACACAGTTGGTGCTTACTTTAAATCCTCGCCAGAAGAAAACTATTATTGGAAGTACAGAACGAAGTGCTAGCCACCGAGAGTCCTATTCTGCAGACCAGGTCAGTGGTCAGTGTTGTCTTCCATGGAGTCCAACCGCCGGAATAGTAGGAAACGTTTTCCCCAGGTGAACCGTGTTCTCCCGGCTTCGCCCACTAGGGATTGTCCTATGTAATATACAGTCCACACTCTTGTCCGTGATAAACGCTGGGGTTTGTAATCCCACAATATTAATTTCTATTCACAATTACGTAATAAAAGGAAATGTGTTTATGTATATAGTCATATGTATGTGTATATATGTATGTATTACACATTTATTATTAATATATTGAGAATTATACAGGTTTTTTTTATATAATCTGTGCGTTGTGTGGTAAGATTTCTCGGATAATTGTTATAATGAATTTAATAACACAGGCTCGATTCGATCCGTCTCGAACACAGGCTCGATGACTTCCAGCCTACCGAACAAGCCGGCTTCCGAAAGGGCTATAGTACCANTCGTCTATGTTATCACTGTATTTTTTCTTGTAAATAAATATTTCATTTCAAATTTTTCACTTGTGCCGTTTTTGACTACCTACTTATTTTTCTATAAAATATTGTATGTGAAGGTAGTCTGAATTAAAAAATAAAATCAAATTCATTGCCCACTATGCGATTAAAAAAAAACTGGTAAGATTGTTATACTATAACCTATGCTGCTCTAATATCTGATCCATAACTTTCATCATTGCGGTAATTAATTATACCTAAATTTTAAAAATTAAATTTAATCGATGCTTATAAGGCACTGAGTCCAAATGAACACAACCTTCTGCTTATCACCTGTTACGCACCACATGTTACCAAAAAATCCCTTTAAAAAATCACTACTGATGGCCACTTTCCGGTACCTTTAAAGCGTTCCTCGGTACAGTTTATGAGCGTATCTGAATACAACAGATGCTATTCGTTTTTTAAATCGATTTACTTTATAAATATATCGATTGTTTCAATATCGATACTTTAAAGTCAAAAAAGGGTTTACAAGGAACCCGTTTTTATACATGCCCTAACTTAAAAGATTTAAAATTAATAGATAAAATGGTCAATACAAATAATTTGACAATTGATTGGTTCGGGGGCAGTGACCCTGCTTTAGGTGCCAATGAGTCCCGGGTTCGAACCCGGTAGAGGCAAATTTTCTGTGATAGGCACAAATCTTTGTATGCGAGTCATGGACGTTTTTTCCATATATGTATTAGTATTTATGTATTTATGTGCTGTATAAGTATGTATATCGTTGTCTAGTAGTTAAGGTACAGTGAATTCTAGTTTGAGACTAAATCAATGTGTGTGAGTCTCCAGAATAAAAAAAAATTAACACAATACTGGCATATTTAGAAGATTATTATTAGGAAAAGCGACCATTTTCTTGCATATTTAGTCATTAAAACATACAGATGTTTAAATTTGCCCATAGAGGTTTAAGTTAGTAATAAAATTTAAAATAAACTGTTTATATTTAGAATTTTGTTTAAATCATGCATAAAAAATAATGTAAAATGAAAAATAGAAAATGCAATCAAAAGTTTCCTTCGGCTCAAAAATAAGAAAAATTAAAAACAGAACGTTTGTGAAGTGACGCGAACACGCAAACTCTCTCGTTCCATTTTCAAATCCCTATGGCGGGCTTTTGTTTTTTCACCCAACTTGCTACTTAGACGTTTCTTTCGTTCCAAGCTGTTTCTTTAATTAGGAGAAGAACTGGATTGCGTGTTGCTTTTATACTCTTTTATAGTATTTTTTATTCAATTACTGGCACTCGAAACAGACAATGAGTAATCCGTTTAACAATTATTAATGGTAGTGACATAAGTTTGAGTAGCCTTTTGTTTAGATAACGTTGTACAAGAATGTTAAGAGAGCTCTATAATGTTTTTGTCTATTCAAGATGTAAATTACAGTAGATATTAATGTAGAGTAATAAATTACATAAAATAGACAATAAATACCGATGTGGTTTACAAGTATGTTTAAATAATTATTATATTACTAGCTTTTGCCTGCGAATCCACCCGCATGAATGTCGGTTTTCCGTTACATGGGAAATCCCGATACAATCATACATTTATATAAAAAAACGCAGAACCACTTTTATTTGACCTCTCGTACCTTAACGGCGACTACTAAAATAGGGATCAAGATCAATTTTTATGAAACATGCCGCCGTATTTAAATCGGAATAATACCTTTAAGACTGCAAGAAAGTAACCAAAATCTACCCTCTGATTTTTGCGTGAAGCCCGAACAAACATACAAACAAACGTCGATGGATTTGGTTTCAGAAGCCCTTAATTAGTAGATCTGAGTAGTTTGTTTTTAAAAATCTTTGATTTTTGAAAATTTGACATTTAACAATTTTATAATAGTATATACATAGATAGATATCATCAAAATTAAAAACTTTGCTTTGTGTCGTCGACATAAGCAAAACTCCAAATCTTCTTGTAGATCCTTCAAGAAGCAGCCAAGAGATGTACCAGAATAATGAGCAGTAATATCATCCTGTTATTCCATCAAAATCTACTGCGATTTCTGTGACGCTTGCCAAGCGTGAAGATTATGGCAAATCCCTCCTTTTCAATTTCCGAAATAATAAAAATAATAAATTATAAAAATGATATACTACCCCTCTTATGCTAAGAAAATATTCGTGCCCCACAGAGGTACAGTAGATAATCAGTGACGATGATGATAATAATACTAACAATAATACTAATAATTATATTAATAATACTAACTACTTTTACAGTAGTGTACTTTGTATACTACCATTATTCCAGAAAAAGGCGAAAAAAAGTTGTTTAAATTTTTTTTTACGCCGTGGGAATGCAATGAGGAACTTTAATACTTTTGAACCTTATAAGATGGTGGCGTCGTGGTTCGCCACTCGACACGTCTCATTGCCCGCGGAGGCGAAATGTGGGCTGCGGATAGCCACTTTGTTACACCAAACGATCGTAGCATGTGGAAGGAAGTGGTCTCTGCCTACCCCAATGGGAAACAGGAGTGATTGTTTGTATATATGTAGTATGTACTATGGTCTCTGCCTACCCTTACGGAATATCGGCGTGAGTGTATGTAAGTTTTTTTACATGTTATAGTAACAAAGGTAGTATACGTATATCCAAAGGTAAGTATACTATTATACTATTAAATGCTTCAATGGTTGCATCACAAGATGCCTGGTAACGGTACTCATATTGTGCAATACCGCCCGGTACGAACCAAACTGGTTTTCAGCAAAAATATGTGGATGTATAACGAAGGTACGGATTTAGTTGCGTGCGCAGGCGCATTCGAGACCTTTGCAGTTAAGGGTTAACGCGTTTGCAAATTTTATTGATTACTTTATAAGATTTATTTGTTATTTTGTTTCATTTTGTTTAGCTATAAATTATGTAAAAATTTGAAATAGTGACAGGAATGTTATCCGCGTTTATTTCTTGGGATAGATAAGTTATTCATAGAAATATGGACACAACTTGTTATTTTCAATAACAAGTTGTGTTATTTATTCAGCTTAATATGATTTTTTTGAGTGAGTAAAAAGCCAATTCTATATAACTTAAGATAGTGTCTGGGCGTTATTTTGTTTCCTAGATGGAATCCGCAGATTTCCTCGGAATAACTTTCTAATGAAGAAGATACGAATTATTTTTTCCCTCTATACTGTTTTCTACCTGTCTCTGCTGTTTCAAAATTATTGGTGGAGCCTTGAAGAAATAACATAGAAACAGAAAAACGCTACGACCAATCATTCAAAACCAAAGTTTGGGAACTTTTATAATCTGAAATAGAAAATACGTTCAGTGAATTGTATTTTGTCATTCATTGGTGTATTCTATGATTCTATTTTATTATTTTTAAGACTAAGTATCTAGTTTCTTTTGTACTCCGTCTAACTTAAATTGTTACATCTATTTTTTACATGCAGAAAATCCCACATAAGAACTCCTATTATTTTAACCCATTCTTCCTCACTGTCCTATTTTTAGGACACATTCATAATATAGACATTTTCATAATTTTTTTTACATGTTGGGTCTTTTATTTTTATTATTTCTGATGATCAATGTCAAAATCATATTTTTACAATATTTTTCTAATAAAATAATTTTTTTTTCGCTGTAAAAAATGTTTACGTAATTTTAATGTATTTTTTTCAAATTGATCATTTTTGTTACCTCAAGGAGAGTATTAATTTCCAATTTTAAATACTGTAAAAGAAAAAAGTTACCAACTTCAAAGAAATTTTTAGACCTCTACCAAATATATAACAAATAAAAACAAAATATAATTTGGGAACTTGTGATATACATTCAAAATAAGCCGTACTCAGCAAGGAAGGTATTTTTTTATTTTATTTTTTGTCAAAATATTTTTTTT
>WUAW01002637.1:6956-18834 GCA_017165845.1 Thaumetopoea pityocampa | reverse complement strand
GTTCCCTGCGGAGTATCTGTGGAGTCACCCTGAGTGATCGATTGAGGAATAGCGTGATAAGGGATCGATGTGGCGACAAGGATCGAAAAAGGAATGCTCCAATTGTTTAGTCATTTAGAAAGAATGAGTGAGATTCGATTGACGAAACGAATATACCGGGCAAATGTGAGTAGAAGTGACGGAAGAGGGCGCCCAGGAAAAACTTAATTTAACCATATCAAAAACTTGTTCCAAAAAGGCAAAGTTCGTAGCACCCATAATCGACGAAAATGTATGAGATGTATGGATGTGGGTGAGGCGAGAGAGGTGTGTCAGGATCGTAGTATGTGGCAAACTGTGGTCTCTGCCTACCCTTATGAGATACTGGCGTGAGTGTATATATGTATATATTTTTATCTTAGACCATATTTATACAGTACTTTTTTACCTTGATAATCATGGTGACTCGGTGGAATTGGATCATCTGAAATTTCACAGTGCCATTGGAAAAGATAATGATGCTGTTATTATGCCACAACTGCAATGATGCTTCAGCTGAAATGTGTATATCTGCACTAATATTACAGAGGTAAATTTGTATGTATGTAGAGGTAATCTCCAGAAATAATGGAGCAATTCTAAAAAAAAATCCACTGATACAAAGCTACATTATTTCTGAGTGCTATTGACTATAAATTATATCATGCATATTAGCAGAGCTATCACAATGTTTGTCTAACAAAACAGAAAGAACACTTCCTGAAAAATTATACACAGACAAAGTTACAGGCAAATTCTATTATACATATATTTTTCATGAAACATTTTCAAATGACAACTATAGGCCAGAGAGCACTGCCTGGTCCTACCCGTAGGACTAACAACCAAGTTGCACATAAACATTTGACAAAAGATAGAAAACCTATCATGTTTCTTTTATTAAAGAGGGCAATTTAGATCTAGCAGTGTAGTTTTTATGCTGATAATACTAAAAAAAAAACAACTATTCACATGTTAAGATAGTAGTAAGTGGAAAGAAGTGGTTTCTGCTCATTGCAGTGGCAAAAAGGTGTGACTGTATATATATGTATTATTCACTGCTGAAATGAGTTTATAGATTTGACAAATCACTGAATGTTAATTCTGGAACAGAGTGGAGTCAAATGTTTTTTTTTGTAGCAATTATAATCAATTGGAAAAAATATATATGTCATGGTTACTGCTTAACTGGTGCCAGATCTATTAGTGACTCTATGGTGCTGACAACTAAAGCAGTAATGAAACACAGACTTTTTTAGGTACACTATAATAAATGTTTCTTAGACATTCTTTTCAATTTAAAATGCTGTAGAAACCTCAATTCACCGTTCCAATTCCTTAATACTTCCATTTGCTGTTGATCCATGAGGTCAGGCATTTCTAAACCGCACGATTCAAATTCTTCAAGCTCAGATTTTTTTGTTATATTAATTATATCTTCACGACTTGCATGTTGACGGTTCCTTCTCTGGCCAATAGAATTTTTTAAAGCAATCTGTTCTAATTCGTCGTCAAAGCGCGCCAGATACTTTTTTATTAGCTCCAGAGTTTGTTCTTTAGTTAATACTACACATCCTTCTGGTATCTGTTCTTTGAACCACATAATTTTCTCACCTATAATATTTTGTTTGATGTGAGTTCCCAGTTTGTTTTGATCTTTCTTCTCGTTTTTCTTTATTTTCGACACAAATTTTAATGTTTTTCTGCTATTTGGATGCTTCAGTTTTTCAATATTTCTTTTTATTTTAGGCATCTTGTGTTCAAATAAGTTTTAGTTTCGTTAGTTGGGACTTTATTTTTATTTTATCAAAAGTAAGTAATCCGTGGTCTTCTTCTTTCGTAGGTTAGGTAGGTATTTCAGTATAATGTGATTATGTGTGTATCTTCTCTTACCATTGTAATCTTTGTCACAGAACAATAATACCTAAGTCTTTGCTCTCGGTTTATGATGTTTCCAGCTTGCTCAGTGGTTTCCAATATACCACTGTAGTCAGGGAACATAAACTCTCCGAGATTGTAGTTGATCACAGACCAAATAATAGTTGATTGTAGTCCTTGAACTCCTTAATATGTGGATGAATATATCTATGGATGAATCATTATGTGATCATTATTAAATGTATTTTATGGCCTGGTATCGAAGACTTTTAAGCCAAGTCATCATTTCATAATTTTCTGTTTCGTTAATATAATTAATATATTAAACATTAGCATTTTATAACAAAAAAATGCTAATGTATCACATGTACTAATATAAGTCAATGTTTCGGCCATCACCATATAATAAATCGTAATGAAGTAAACATATTCTTATAAATAAACAGAATTTAAAAATATATATTTCCAATGATTTCAACATTGGTTTTTTCATTAAATATTATTTTGTTATTTGATTAATATACCTCTCTATTTTTAACTAAACAATAATTGAACAGGATGAGAGAACATTGATTTAAGATGTTTTAATGCCTAAAGATGATTAACGACGTTAAATAAAAATAGTTTGGAAAATATTATTATAATGTTATTATAAACTTATGACAGTAATAACATAAAATTAGCCTTTTAATGGCAAACCTTATAATTTCCTAATTTAAGACTAATATCCTTTTTTATTAGTCTTAAATTAGACATAATTAATTAGATTAAGAAAATTTTTAAAGTATATATTCGAGTATAAATCGGAAACCCGTCGGAAACCTTGAAAATATATTAAAACACACCAGAATTCATCGTAATCTTTCGAAATCCATCAAAACTAATTGATAATGGTGATCCATAGGTTATATTGTTAATCTGTGTTATTAATGGTATATATTTTTCTATCAAATTTTTAATTAATCGATCTAGTTTGTGTGGTATGATAATGATGATGATCCATAGCTTATTTCTCAGTTTAATTCCTTTGGCATTATTTTAGATAGATATAATGTACTTTTGATTATATAATAACCCAGATACATTTGTTTCCGATAATTTTGTCAAATTACCTCAGTAATATACTGGCAACATCGGTCAATCGTAGTAAGTTTTTTCTTAAACATAGTGCTTAGCTAAATACGTTAGTATCTCTATTTGGTCTGTGTTAGCTAATAAAACTTTACTGTTGAAGAGAAATATTGATGTTTTTTTAAGCTTTTTTCACATAGTTGCGATGCAAACAGCACAAAACGATACATATTTAATTATTTTTGTGAAGCACATTACAATTCATAATTGCAATTGTCACTAACGTAGGTGACAAATGAATCTATCAAATATAATAGACTTAATTTGGACCGTTTTGTGTGGCAAGTGCATCATCTAGGTATTTCTATAATCGAAGTTTTCTGTATTGAATTTAGGAAATACGTTTTCAGATAAATAAATAATGGTAAATATACTGGCGAATTATTCAAAATATAAAAGATTTTATATAGTCTCTCTACTTGTCTACTGCCTTTATTATCTTACCATTATTTTGATGTGTATTGCATCGAAATAAATACTTCCATAAAACGCTTCGCCAAAACATATTCGTCGTCTGTTCTCAAATCAGGTAGTGGTTAACTACTCTGTTTATTTTCGTCTTTATGTTATAATAACCATCATGATTAAGAGGCCGAAACCAGGACAGGACGAAGAAGATCTTCTTCGCATGCAAGAAGAGTTTCTCCAGGAGCAAAGACTACGTAACATTCAGTCGGCCGCTCAAGTTACCAACTTACGACCGACAGAATCTTTAAAAAGGCCCAGGGCGTCTGTTCCGGAGTCTTCGGGTAGCCGAAAACCATCTAAGTATGCCCAATCTAAAGGCCTGAAAGGTCAGTCGGAAAAACAAGTACGATTTGACACTGATGTCATGGGGGAAATCTGTGAAAAATCCTTTGAGCAAAATTTAATTGAAGAGGCTGATGATGATAAGGTATATTATCCTATTGTGATACCATCGCTATTAGGAGATATTATAGAGAAAAATGTTGATGAATTTGTTGATATAGGTTTTAAAAATGTGCCAGCAGAAGGTTTCCCAGTAGCTTATAAGTGTAATTCAAACATGTTAAATAAATTAGACGATAGTTATCTGAAAACAACAATAGAAAAAATGGATTTAGATGAGGCGTCAACTTCTAAAAGTAGTGTGGTTGATAAAAACTTACCGTCTAGGAGCTATATGCTATCTTCTAAGGAAGCAAATGATATTCACAATGAGAATATCAAATTATTAAGTAATATGTCAGAGAAAGAGATCTTGGAAGAACAAAAGAAATTACTTTCTAATCTTGATCCAACATTGGTTGAATTCATTAAAGCCAAGAGGCAGACAAATAGTGAAATTGATGAAAAAGTTATTAATATAAAAGAAAATAAAACAAAGGAACCCATTCTAAACACCAGTTATATAGATGACAAAATGGACATAACAGTTATGCCTGAAACGGATTCACTATGGGAAAATGATGTCCTTTCACATCCAGAAATAGAGAAGTGGCTTCATTTTGATTCATTAGAAAAAGATAAACTGGAATGGATGACAAGCATTGAAGAAAGCACAAATATTAAAGCTAATGAACAATATGAAGCTAGATTTGATTTTAAAGGATATTTACTTCCCTATGTTGTTGAGTATTCTGAAAAAACAAAGAGTCTTTTTCACCATGGTGATGAACCACACAGACCAGGGTATTCAATAACAGAATTGATAAAATTGTCACGATCAACTGTAATCCAACAAAGAGTAATGGCTTTAAAAACTCTGGCTGGTGTACTTGAATATCACAGTGCTGGAACATATAAAGATATAATAGAAATACCAGTGACCAAGCTGTTTTTTATATTAAGAATTGCTATGGATGAAAACAAAGTTATTATTTTAGAACCTGCATTGAAAGCAATGAGGAACCTGATCTATAATAGAATAGATGAAGCTAGTCTAGATGCATTGATTGGTTTTGAAGCAGGAAATACACAGCCATGTTTAGATAATGACAAACTTGAAATCGAAGAATTAGAATCTAAAGAATCGGAGTTAAAAGATTTTCACTTAGCTGAAATTGACATAATAGCAGCACTTTTAAGAACAGATATTTTACAGAGATTGTTCTATATTTTAGATACTGTAAGGCCTCCGTTCAACTGTGTTCACTACTGTTTACAAATATTAATAAGGCTAGCTAGAGACTCGGTTGATACATGTAAAAAAATTGTTGAAACTAATCATCTCATGAATACCATCATAAATATCTTTATTCCTAATACTAGTATTAACTTTATATTTCATCCACAAATTGTATATAATGGAAAACCAATTATATCTGCACTGAAATTATTTAGAATATTATCATTGCAGTGCCATACTATTAGTAAAATATTAATTACTAAATATGACATATTGGCACCCATTTCAAACTACATATGCTCTGTAGTGGAATGGAGTTATGGTATGAAAATTCAAATAGAGGCTTACTGTATACTATCAAATCTGCTGCAATTTGGATTAGGAAAAGAAAATACTATAGCTTTGTGTCCTGTTATAATAACTTCAATCTATAAACATGTACAAGGTACAGACATATATGTTGAATCTTCCTTATTATCAGCTACACATGCTTCAGTTATACTGCAACTTTTGAGTGTGCTTCTGAAATGCAACTTTGATGAGACGGGCAATTACAAATCTCAAATTTATTGTTTAATAAGGGACGGATCACAGAAGTGGATTGGTCAACTATCACAAGTAGACAGCTATACCTGTGGCCATTTACGCCTTATAAGTTCGGTGTTAGACTGCTGCAGAACTATTTTCATCACAGAAAATATTTCTTTAAACTTTTTAAAGGACTCTTTAAATAATCTATCTCAATCTCAAGGGTTTGAAAATATTACCAAAAATATCGTACTGAGTTCTAATTTGTTATCAGGATTACAAAATAAAGATTTACATCTAACAAAGAACTTGATGAGTTTAGGTGGGTCAGTTATAGAATCATCTCATAAGGTCTTACCAATTTTAAATGTATTGTCGCCTATTCCCTTCTTATCATCACTTTTTAATGTGTTAACATATGTTAATGATAAAGAAATATCAGAATCCTTTTTGAAACATCTCTTGACTTATTTGAAGAAATTAAGCAATAAAGCCCCTTCTTTGTGTGATAATTGGTTTACTAGAATAGAAACTGATTTTATTTTTAATATAGTTAAGCTTTCCACACAGTATGAAATATCTGAAGGAAGTAAAGATTTGATTTACACCATAGCAAACAAGCTTGTTTACATTTTGAGAATTGACAAAAAGACTGAATTAGATTTTCTATTCAGTACTCTTCTATTCAATAAACATTGGTTTACTGCTGAAAGATTATTGCATCTTGTGAATCTATCTGATGCTGAGAGCTTTTCTAAAGCATTGACTTCAATTGAAGACATTAAATTATGTTACAGTAAGGTTGTAAATGTGAATTATAAAGACACAGGTCCTAATATTGTATTTACAAAATGGCAGGAGCCAATATTGCCAAGAGATTGGATATATTTGCCAATTCTGACCTTGTATAGCAAGAGTCAAGAATCGAAAAATATACCAAAAGTATTTGGAGAAGACGCAAAGGTGTTAGCAATACAAATGGCAGCAGAAAAAGAATTTATCATTAGTTGCAGTTTAGAATGGATTCTTTTTAATGAATTGTGTTTTCCAGATTTACTTAATGATATTGACATAACAGATAGATTCTGCCGTATCATGTGCGTCTTCCTTTGCGATAATTCGGTGTTTTTAGATTCCAAAATCAAGATACTGCTACGGAAATGTACTCAGACTTTGTTTGAGAAAAATTCGAAATTTAATTTTGACAAACCATTGATTGGTTTGAATAATTTTCAAGATTTTTACACACAAATCTTGGAACAGTTCCAGTCAGTTAGCTACGGTGATCAAACGTTCGCTGCTTGCGTTCTGGTGCCTTTGGCACAGAAGCACAATATTAAATGGCGCAAATTACTTTGGTCAGAGTATGCAGGATGCTTAAGAGCCTTAGATTGCCCAAAAGAGATGCTATGCTATGATCTGAATGAGTATTTATACCCAGAAGAGACAGATGAGTCGTTGTTAAGGTCTTACTTTAACGCTATTTCAGATAATTTGGTACGACAGGGCACAATTGCCCACAAAATTGCGTCACATCATGTAGAAAGTTATAAAAAACGTTCCCTAATTAAAATGTAAAGCAATACCTACTTGGGTATGTAAGCTTTATAAACTATTAAACGTAGTTTCTTTTATCTACTTAAATACATATTTTATACCCGCTACAACTTTATATTCAACTACTATAAAAGTGTGTACCGCAACAAAGTTATTGAAAATATAATAATCTTTCAATATAATAATAATTCAATAAACTCGAAGGTTTCTTAATTGCTTCACGATTGTGACATTTTTGGAGATTATAAATTATCATAAATAATTAAAATCGCCCCTCCCCCCAGCGGTCGGTGACGAACTGAACAATGGGCGACTATCTGTGTGAACACCACCGTCTCCGCGCTGCGCCACGATTCCTTTGAAGTGTGCCCAAAAAACCGACAACTACGCGATAACGTGCCATGATCCATTGCCCCGTGGCAGTTGTCCGCCATCATGCACCATTGCCCCCTGTACACAATGGCGATGGCCATCATCTTCCATTGTGTACTGGGGGCTTACCATAACTATGCTGTGTGTATGTATGTGTGTGTGATGTGGGTTGGCTAGCTGTATTTAAATAAGGAAATACGGCCACTCTTTGTTTTTAGTAAAGAGTATTTATTCTAAAGTTATCGAGATCTCGTGAAAACATGCACGCATTCATGGCCTGTATTCAAACTTCGGAGTGCCCTCCTTTCTACCTGCATTGATTAAAAAGTTTAAAAACGACGATGTACATAAAACGTCTGCGTCCAAAGCCTCTTTAATGAATAAACTCGCTTTACGGCCTCCTTAATCCTCATCACTATCTCGTCCGCCAAGCGTTAGCTTCTCGGCTATGGCTAGGAGTGAAAGCGAATGCTTCCACAGTTCAGCAGCCAATTTGCCTCGCTCATTTGAGCGAGCAACATTGAGCACATTGACAACATGTGGCTTACATATGAAAGAAAAAAAAATATTCAATAAGTACGTATATTTACGTACTAAAATTGAGCCCGAAAGTAAATTTTAAGGTACAATATTTTGTACCTTAAAATTTACTTTCGGGCTCAATTTTAGTTTCCAATCGAAAACGTCCCGCTACCTCATCCTTTCTGAAACCAACATTTATGTATTCACGGCGTGAGGTTTATATTTACTCGTAACAGACAAAGACAAAAAGTGTGTAATGGCGTGATATATAAGTTTATTATTAGTTATTAGTAACACCTTAGATTATAATCTAAGGTCTTACTAACAACTTTAAATTATTTATAAATAATGTAAGAACAAGTTGTGTGAATGGTTTAATTTGTATAAAAAACGTTAAACAATAAATATATTTAAACATAATTTTATTTTTTATTTGGAAACATTCATTGCTTGCAGTGTGCGTCTAGAAAATAGTTGAAAAAAACACTAGATATCTTCGTAAAATTAGCACCCGTGCCCTTATGCTCAGCGGCGAGTTGAAACTGTTGCGCATCCCATGTCGGAGATGTCAGCAGTGTGTGGTTCGCATAGTACTTCGGAGAGACGCAATGATTGCATTCGCCTCATCCGCCACAGGTACCTGTCGAAACAACTGTGTCAATCGGTACGAGAGTTCTATGCTCGCGTTTCATCTACCCCTAGAGGATGGATGCGATAGCCACGATGGTAGTAAACCTGGTCCCGGGATCCCGACTCTTGTACTACTTGTTCTCCGTCTTTTCGGCCAGTTGCCGTCTTTTGCGATCAATTTGCGTAGCCGGGGTCCTGTCCGCCGGCTGCACTCTCCTTACGCCACCAATAGACGTAGATACTGCAATACATATACTTACTACATTTATAGTAACAGATTGCGGATAGTAAATTCCACTTTTATATTCATTACGCGCAATCCGCATTGGATCCTCTAATTTGTTAAATGATATATTGAAAATCTTAACTTCGATTTTTAAAATGATGATCCACATGCTGGTTATCAAGAACTGATTAGCTCATTGGTAACGGAACACTACTTTTTGAACTCGTGTCCCGGCTTCTAAACCAGATAGAGGCAAACCTTGTCGGATAAACATAAATGTTGTACCCGAGCTATAGAGACTTATCTATACATATATTGGGTTCTATCATCACTAGCATGAAATAATTTCACTTCCACGATAAATCATTATTCACGCACATGACCACGTTGATGAGAGCGCGCAAGTAGCTTAAAAATTGAAACTTTCAGTTAAGGAAGTCTATCGAAATTTGCTGTCTCTTTTTACGCATTGCGAAATATCAACATAACAGTAATTAATTACGGGGTACACATTATAAAAAGTAGTTTAGAATTCTAGTTATTTTTGTAAGGATCTAAATAGACACTTTGGTACTACTATTAACCTTACTAAATCAAATAGAAATTACAGCGCGCGCAATGGAGAATTAGCGTTGGTCCTTACAGTAAGATTCATATTTACATTATATTTCATCTTAACAGTTTTGTTAATTTAATCATTTAAATATAATATTTTTTTCTTTCTGTTTAGTAGAGAAATTGTTTCAAGAAAAATTTCTGAAAATAATGGCATAATTAATAAATGGAACGCAACTTTAATTTTGGCGCGCATTTTCTTTTGATGTAATAATGACATTTAAAGTTTTTAAAGTTTTATAATCAGTGTGAACATTGATGACCAATTTTTGCCATTTTGGAAGATTGTCTTTTAAATTTTTAGTTAAGCAGATTAAGTGGCAGATTTGAGAAAATGAGAATACAGTAGCGTCTTACTTATCCAGCACTATTAAGGATCAGGGAGTGCCGAATTATTAGAATGTTTGAATTACTGGAGTTTATAGGGTAGTCTGAAATAAATAGAGCTTTATGTACGTATTATAAGGGGGTATGTATTTATTAAATATTTATTATTATGACTATGTTTTTTAAGTTACAATATCTTTGTTTAATTTTTTTTCTGATTTTACAATATGGTATGATATGATAAAAAATAGATATATAAAAACGTCAAATAAATAAATTATTAAATAAGTTTTTGGTCGTGGAACACACCAACATCAATACACACTAAAATATATTGTTGCATATTTATGGCATTTTTCTGTAGTGTTTGGCAAATTTGAGCTCGTGTGTGGTAGATTCTCCATTTTCCCAGTGGTCACATTGTTTAAAAATTGTCGCACTTTTCGTAGATATTTCTGTTATCGTGGTGTTTTAATTTCATCTGAATTGTTACAAATAGTATTTAAAAGTATGATTTCTTAATGCCCAGTCTCCCATTTTGCGTCCATGACGGTCCAAAATGTTCATAGAAGACATCAGAAATGACTTCTACAACGTTCTTTTGGGAAATGTGAGGTTTATAAATATTTTGCTAGTATGTTTTTGTTATTACCGACTACTTTTCAAATATTATTTTTTTACAGAGGGTGTTGATGTTAGTTCATTACGACGTAGACGCTATTTGCACCTGTAAAATACTCCAGGGATTGTTCAAATGTGATAACATACCTTATACATTAGTCCCTGTAGGAGGTATTTCTGATTTGAAGACAGCATACGAAGAAAATAATGAAGAGATAAAATATGTAGTATTGATAAATTGTGGGGGGACAATAGATCTAGTTGATATCCTGCAGCCAGATGAGGATGTTGTATTTTTCGTCTTGGATGCCCACAAGCCAACTGATGTGTGTAATGTTTATAGTGATGGACAGGTTTGTAATGTTTCTAAAACTTAATCTATTTTTTATATCATGAATATACCTATCCTGATCCTATCTTAATATAGATGTGTTATTACTCCCATAGACTGAGTTGATATGCCTATGATTGTGGGGATGTGCCACATTACTGTCAGAATGAAATAGATGAGCATTCTGAACACTGTAAAATACTACTGTATTGTTTAGCTGTGGATTGAATATACAGTGGTGGTGTCTACACACTAAAGCTGGTTCATCCTGAGTTATACCATCAGTTAACTGAGGATATTACATTGAATTAAATATTGATTTTGTAACAAATTGTATAAAGAACTGCTCTGTAGCCAACTATGTTTATTTCAGGTGAGACTTGTATATAAGGATAGTGAAGAGAACATTCCAAATTTTGATGACATATTCAGAGATGATGATGATGTGGAAGTGGTAAGTGTCTTTCTTAAAATTTGTTTTACTCGAGTGTTTTAAATTTTTATTATACATACTTTTTTGTGTGACTATATTTGCAGCCAACCTGTTGGTAAATGGGTAGTGCTCTTGGTTTTTTTTATTACTATATTAATGCCAGTACTTGTAACCTAGGCTGGTAATATGTACTAGCTTAATGAAAACCTATTCACTCATGTCTTAAAGACACCTACATTGTAATTGGATGGAAACACTGACACAGGAAGATTATTCCAGTCTGGCTGCACATATTATGAAAGTAGAAGCAAAAAACCTCCTATGGGTGGCAGAGATGTCTTTGAGGTAGGGATGACAGCCCACCGTGTGCCTAGTAGTCCAATAGTGAAAGGGGGATGGAGGAATGAAATCTTGTAATTTCTGTGCACACTCCAAAATATATCCTGTAGTTGTATCGGTACCCTAAAAGCAGTAGATTCATTTAAGTGTAAGTATACACTCATCTTTTAGAATCCCAGGTCAATATTAATTGATAACTTATAATATTTTTTAGATACAGTGAGAAGCTACTTTCGCTTAATAGGCAACGGTTGCGTGGCA
>WUAW01002636.1:16650-55581 GCA_017165845.1 Thaumetopoea pityocampa | reverse complement strand
ATTAAGGTTGCGGGAGGCCGCTGGATGAGAGCAGCGCAAGACCGATCTTTCTGGAAATCCTTGGGGGAGGCGTATGTTCAGCAGTGGACGTCTTTGGGCTGAGCTAATGATGATGATGAATGAATAGAATTTGAATAATTACCTGTAAGTATGAGCAAGTTCTGCAAGTTCCTGTGGTCGGAGAACACTGAATTGTCCAGCACAATCTTTTCTAGTAGCTCAATTAGTTCATTGGGAAGATCAGCAGTCATGAACGCCTTTACAGTCACTGATATGTCTTCAGGATCTTGTGTTTCAGACAGTGCCGTTTGGACCACCTAAAATGTGTTATAGAATAAGATATAGTAGACTTGTTAGTTGTTACTTTTAGACTACATTATTTAACAGTAATTAAATAATATAGGCTCAATAAGGATTCGTCAAGACAATCATCATGTTTTTGGAATCACGGAACACACACTATTAGAAAAAAATACATTGTACTGTAATTTTCTTGTTATTCTTGACGTTTTTATTTGGCCTGTAATAATCCCTATAAGCAGAAATTATTGACACTGATTTAGAAAAATTATTTTATAATTATAATCATCGAGAACTAAAATTTATAGGGTATTCATAAATTAAATGTAACTAAACTTCCATCCTGAGCTATGTAAAGAAATTCTTAATTTGTCAAATAAAGTAATAATGTAATATTATTTAAAAAAATGTATTATGCACCTGGTCGATGAGCTGCCGCTTGTACGGGTTGGACTCGGCGAGCACCTCGAGCCAGAGGTCGGCGTCGCGGCGGCGCACGAGGTAGCGCGCCTGCGTCTTGAACAGCGAGTTGTCGTTGCAGACGGCGATCAGCTCGCGGTCGCACTGCCCGCGCTCGTACGCCACGCACGCCAGGTGCGGGTCGCGCTTCTCGCAGTACCGGCCCACCACGCGCGAGTCGTACCTGCGCCGCGACACACACACACACACACCACGTAAGTTATAACTCGACGCGAACCTTATGAATATCAACTCAGCCTTGAGCCGTCTCATCACAAACAGAGCTTTGCGCAGATAAAATCAAGTATCACCATCAACCATCCTACTGTCACACTGTAGCGCACCGCGCTAGTCTAATGCGGGTTAGACTATAGTTAGGTAATACATAACCATAATCCACATCAAAATAAAGTTGATCCGTCGCTCGCTTAATGCGTGAAAGAAGGATAGAGCAACAAACACATTTCGCATTTACAATATCAAAGTCTACGCGGCCTGACCCCCCTCCTGATCAGGGACGTCCATGCCCTTGTAGTGGAGATGAACATGGACGGGGGATGATGACGATGAATATTAAAATCTAGCTGTTGCCGGCTATACTGGCCGCGTAGTCATTATATGATTTGGGTAATAAAAAGGAACCTTTCACTTTCTAGGTTTATAACTATATTCATGCAAAATAATCTAAAAGATAAAGCAAGGAATACATTCTGCATTTAAACAGGGATAACACGCCGAATCCTATTTTGAAAATTATTAAAGAAAATCACTCACCATTGGTTCTCCTTGAGGAACCTCTCCGGGTTGTTGTTCGAGTCGATGTAGATCTTCGCGAGTGCGTTATGGGTGGCGGGCTCCGTGCTGCCTTCGTGGACGCGCGTCTCTAACCACGGCAGAAGCAACTTCAGTCTGACACAAAAAATATGAGTCGTTATTACTAACAGAACATCTACTGGATAAAAGTTTCCTATCTTCATCAATCTGCACAAATCCACTTCTATACATCTTCCATTAAAGGAGTCTCAAGTCTCCACGCGTGATTGGAAACGGATACCATTGTAAATATTCAAAGCCTGAATCATAGTTATATAGTGGTATAGTTGATATTCGTGCTAATTCTGCTGTAACAGAACTGAACTAAATTTATTCTCACCCTATCTTTTTCTAATGTCAAATGCCAAAACGAGAAAGTTAACATTTTTAGCGAGTACCAACGTACATTTCTGTTAAATGGTTCAAAAAAATGTTCCGTTTTTGTGTATCTTGAGTCAGTATGTTCCGCGATCGCGTCTAATTTTTTTAATTTTGACGTGTCTAAACGAAACGGACAGCATCAACATTATAGCTATCTCGTTTTGGCGTTTGACATTAGAAAAAGATAAGGAGAGACTAAATTTAGGTCAGTTCTGTTACCACAGAATTACCACTGAGGTCCCAATCCTGGGGGCCACATTAACATTCCCATGGCTTCACTGTGTTTCGCAAGGCATGTAAAAGAGATCACTGCAGAGAATGTGGTACCTACGATGTGATGTCAGATAACAGTCGGTCATAGGAAGCCGCCTCACAGCCACTCCCCTACATTAACAGCAGATCATTACTTAGGTTGGTATCGTACCCAGTGGATCCAGAATCCTCTGATGAGTTTATAAATGCCACTACAGTTTATTATTCGGTAGAAGTCTGACACACCCCGCTAGCCTTGCCCGCGACTTGTTATAATCCCATACAAGAGTTTATCTGCACAAAAAAATGTCGGGACCATGCCAGGATAAATTGAACATTAACTGAAGGCAAACTGTGCGAGTATTTTGTTTAGTAATTTATATCTCACCTGTTTCTTTTTTCCACCTCAGCGACCAGCTCATCTGTGGAGAATTGTCCCCGCACAACCAGAATTAGGTTCTTGATGATGTCTTCCGCGCAGTCCACGTCTAAAAGACCACCGACTACCACTGGCAAACGAGATGGGTTCACCTGTTATGATAATAAAACAAAAATGATAATGGATTTTGTAAAGGATTTTTAAAACACAATATTGATTTGCTAAAATATATTAATAGAGCGCGTTCACACAGGAGAAGGTACAAAGCCGTACTGCCATATTTTGATTTTTGTATTCATAGTTTTTCCTTCTGTTCCGCAATATTTTCAAGCCTTCAATTTCTTATTTCATATTAGAGGCATATAAATAAGAGAGAGGCATACAATGAATACAGTCGATTCTTTCTTATTATAATAGTGAATTAAAATATACCCGATATATAGTCTCCACTTTTGAAATATAGATCAAAATACGGTGAAATTGTCATTAAATGTTAAGAATCTCGAATGGTGGAGTTATAAAATAATTATAAATAGGTACTACTATGGCGGTGATGTGGTTCGCCACCCGACACGTCTCGTTTCCCCCGGGGGCAAAAAGTGGGCTACTGATAGCCACTTTGCTCGTAGCAAGTGGAAAGAAGTGGTCTCTGCCTACCGCAATTCTTCGGTAGTATAGTCGTCGGTATACCCGCCTGATACGCGGGAGACCGGGGTTCGATTGAGAGCCGCCGGAGAGCTAGGGAAAAGGCGTGAGTGTATGTATGTATGTATGCATTATGACGATGAGATGTTAGTTTTATGATATACTTCAATAACCTTGTAATGTAAACTCAAATCACATTTAGTTATCTCCTATATATCATACCCTTAATAGTCACATTAATAAACGCGAAAATTTTTGTTAGTGTCCTGTGGGTAAATCTGTTGCGGCTAGTATATTTAACATCGTGCTCTATGCGATATTTGCGCATCATTTTTTCATGCAAACGGGAGCGGCGTATAATGACGTTGTGCAAGTAGCTGGTGAAATCAATACTAGCATATATGGCACTATCTATTTATATGGCACTGACGTTCTAAGACGCTCTATTCGTTGTAAACGCGTCTGAACCCAGGGCCAGTCGGCGCGCGTCCCCCACGGCGCGCAGGTCGACTGATGCAATAATACTTCAGCGGAGTGACGTACGATATCGTGCGCAAATAAGCGAAGAGAGATTAAAGAAGGCAAAAATATCGTTGCGGTGTAGCAGTAGCGTTTTGAGAATTCGACGTATTGTAGCACAGCAACCCAACTCTTAAGTATTGGTATGGTCAGGCGCTATATTACAACGTTGTTCTTAATAGAGTTTTCACTGGATGTGATAATACCTTGTGCCACAGCACATCTACCAATATATGACGTATATTTACATGGTTAGCATCAACGTGTTTAATAACGTCAGCTATCTGTACTCCGAGCCGAATCGAAACGCAGTGTATTGCTCATCATGTAATATTAATATCAATTTTATAAGAGAAGTTTTTTTAATTGTAATTAGAAAAAATGTTATCAATTAAAATTGGTCCCCAAAAACTATATCAGTGTTCATTGAAGATATTCTCACCTTCTGCACATATATCTCGATGTACTTCTGCAGGCTGTTCCTGTACAGATAGAGGACGAGGTCATGCACGAAGTCGAACCGATCGCACACAATGATCAGCGGCAGCTGGTCGGGCAGCTTGGCTTCCTTGAGGAAGTTCTTCACGCGCTCCGCATTGTAACAGTTCGATTCGCGGCAAATGCGCTCCACTTCCTTGATCTGACCTGTCTTGCACGCCGCCTGAAATATACAATATTATTATCTTAGTGGAAATCTGTAAGTTATTAACGAATATCAATTATTCTTAATCAGAAACACTAGAAGAATCACTAGTTTTTATACCACTTCCGTTTAGTCACAATAATTCATGAACGTATTAACTGATATTTGTGCTGGCACCGCGAAATATTTAGGTGGGTAATCCCTAGGTATCTTCTAACACAGTCTGCTCATTTTGCATCGCCATGACAACGATTTGCGAAGACAGTAAAGTAACTTTAAACTCATAAAGTTAGATAACTTACAAGTTTTAGACATTTTAGTTTTTTACTCAATTTTTTAAAATTAAAATCTATATGAAGCATTCTAGTTTTTGATTATATAAAAAAAATTGTAGACTCCCAATATGATGATAAGAATAAAACATAAAAAAGTCCAGAAGTACAAGTACAAGCCATTTGATAATTCTGGAGCTTTTTCAGTGACACATCTTGTCCATTGTCTTTGAATTGTCATGAAAAAACCAACAAGTTTCCATAAAACTAATTGAGTTCTTTACTGTATAACTTAAAATGTGCCTAGAAATGGGAAAGTTTGGAGGAGTTTTAGGGACACGTAACATTACATCAATGTATCTAAAATCATTAACCTGAATATACTTGAAGTGTACTTCTGGGTCTTGACTGAAGTTAACAATCGATCCGAGGAAATAGAACAGTCCTTCATATGTCTTGAAGCTTTCGAACAGCTCGATAAGGGCCTTAGTGGTCAGCTGCTCGTGGTACTTAGTGGCGATCTGTACGCAAATCTGTAGATTCTGTCGGATGTTCGCTTGGAGCATCGCCTTGAGGCATTCCAATGAGTCTTCAACGGAGAGGCTGCCGAAGTACGTGACTAGCCAGTCAGCCGGCAACAAGTGAGTGTGTACCTGTAAGTAGAGATTAGATATGATTTTATCACCTGCATTAAGAAAGTTATATTGATTTACCATGCATCATTTTTATTTCAATGAAAAAAGGATAAGAATAAACACTAGAAAAATCCAAATGTAAATAATATATCCAACATGAGGTGTATGCCCGCGCAACAGTTCACCAAACAGTTTCTAAGAATGAATAGGACATATGTATGTAAAATTATCCAATACTAGCATTTTTTCCTGGGGCTCCGCCCACGTAAATGTTGGTTTTCCGCTACATGGGAAATGCCGAAACAATCACAGAATTATATAAAAAGTCTTAGAACCACTTTTACTTGAGTTCCCGTGCCTTAACGGTGGCTACTGAAACAGGTATCAACCTGGATCTTCAATTCTATATACCGCAGTATTTAAATCTGAATAGTAAGTACCATTAAGAGTGTAACAGTTTGATCAAATCTACAGCTGGTATTTGCGTGAAGCTCGAATAATCATTTTTAAATATCTTTGACTTACAAAATGTGACATTTAACAATTTTATAATATTATCCAATAAAAGGTAGGTATCCATATCATAGCTGATTAAATAGTGTTTAAGGAGAAAACGCATATGTAAATGTATATCCCGTATATAAACACACAGGTGTGCGTACCACAGCTCGCTTGATGTCGTACAGGTCGGTGTAGTGCTCGAGCGCGCGCTGCAGCAGGCCGGCCTTCTCGCACAGCTGTGCCACGTGCGCGCGGTCGTACTGCGTGAACATCGCGTTGCCCAGGATCGCGTCGGCCACCTGCGGCGCCGACATCAAGTTCATCTCCAGCAACCTGCGCACGAGACCAGCCACGCACGTTATCATTACTCCTTATAANCGCTTGATGTCGTACAGGTCGGTGTAGTGCTCGAGCGCGCGCTGCAGCAGGCCGGCCTTCTCGCACAGCTGCGCCACGTGCGCGCGGTCGTACTGCGTGAACATCGCGTTGCCCAGGATCGCGTCGGCCACCTGCGGCGCCGACATCAAGTTCATCTCCAGCAACCTGCGCACGAGACCAGCCACGCACGTTATCATTACTCCTTATAGAATAATAGTTAAAGCCCGTGGCTCTGCCCGAGTACAACCTTTACCAACTCGGAAACCTCTGGGATCTTCGGGTCCATAAATTTAATCAAAAAAATCATTGAAATATAATAACTGCTCTTTCTTTTAACTGACTGCAATAAAACAGTCTAAATCATTGATATCCGAAGTGGTCTATATCGACTCCCAGGGCGACCCCTGGGAGTCACATACGTGTATGCGTGTACGTGTGTGTGTGAGTTACATACATGGGGTCAATAAAGTCAAATCGGTAAAATAAACTTGATAATTTCGTTAGCTAACTATAATAACGCTTCCGATTATTTTATGTGAATTCTCACCTTGTCTGCAAGGGTCCTTCTTCGGGCCTATTATTCTTGAGTGCATCGAGCAGGAAGGCGGTGCACTGTTGAACCATGTTCTGTTCCATGAATACGTCCACGATTTGGTTGATGTCAGCGAGCGGCGGCTCCTCGGCGACAAGCATGCCCGCGAATCCGGCACCTTGCTCAGGGTTCGTCCGCATTACAGACCGGAGCAGGAATATATAGTCTGGTGTGTATCCCACCTAGGGAAACAAAATAATTATTATAAGAATAGTTCAGCTAAAGCATTAAAAAATTGTACTTAAACAGTATTTTTTTAATCTGTATTAATATGTTAATAATATCATGCAATGCAATGTGTTGTTGATTAGCTATCAATTTACTAGTTACTCAATAACAGATGAAACTCTTCGCGCGAAGTTATCACAGTTTCATGGCAAATTTGAAAGCGCCGAGTGAGGCTATATTAAATGTATACGCTATCTGGTGCTGTGCTATGATTTCTAATCCAGAAGTCAAGATTTATGATAGTGGTAAAAATCTGGAGAGTTTAAGACAGATACAATAATTGCGTTACACTGGCTGGTACTAGAAGAACATGTACAGTGATCTTCTACCTAGACTCTAGGCAAGTGTGGATATAATCTATATCAATAACCCCCTTTTCAAGAAGAAGGCATAATGTGTGGCACTGGACTTCCGATAGGAAAAAGAAGAGAACCTTGACACAGCAATTCATCAATGAAATGTGATGAATCAACATAAACCTGACCAATTCAACAGTAGAATATGTAATTCCTCTATAGAATGTCACAGTCATTGTGGTTCATGGTCTCAGAAAACCCCACTACACTATATAGACGTGGTTGTTCAGATGCACACAATAGAATTTATTAAAATCTTTGCTTAACTCTTCAAGAGGATAAGTGCGAAAAAATAATTAATTCTTCCAACAACTATTGCCGACAAATATTTGGAAGATTAAAAATATTTTTATTGATCATGTGTACAGAAGCATAACTTACTTTCTTAGCATAGAGCACAATTTTCTGAAATTGTCCAGTTTCAGCAAAACATTGTATCACTTTGCTTGCGACGTTGGCACGCAGGTAGACCGCCAATGCCAAAGTTGGGTCCACTTGTTTGACCAAATCACCAAGCTCTTCAGAACATTCCAACTTTTCTTCCTTTATCCATTTCTCTAAAAGCTGCTTGCGACCTGTGCCAATATTATTAAATAATATACACCAGGGTAATAGTAAGCAGCATTATCTGGTGATTCAACGAACACTTACTGCTATTTATAATACACCTATGGAGGGTGGAGATTATAACAAGGAAAGTCTTTGCCTTATGACAGAAGTCTATGTGGCACAATGGAGGTTCTAGATTTTGAACCCAATAATACAAACCTTGCAGTAGCACCGGACGGCACAGCTCCAAAGACTCGAATTTGTTGAGCTGCGCCTGATCAAGCAGGATGCCAAAGTATTGCAACAACGGGGAAGTTTGCCCAGGCTGCGTGGGCACCTGTTGGAACCTCTGGATTGTCTGTGGAGTGCGCAGAATGCCCCGCGGCGCCATTGCTGCCACCTGTATACAAAATATAATAATTTGCAATGGCGAAAGGTGAGCAATTTCAAATGAAAAGCCATACCAAGAAAAAGTCACTCGCCATGCTTCAAACTTTTTAATTTAAATCATCATCATCATTTCAGGCTGTAGCTGTCCACTGCTGAACATAGGTCTCTCCAATCAAATTCCAGCGCGACCGGTCCATAGCCACCTGCATCTAGCGAGACCCAGCGATCTTCAATCAGCGATCCTTAATTTAAACGTTGTGTGTTATTTTAGAATTATCATCATCATAATCACCCGCCCATGGAAGACCGTGGACACGGGCCTCCTCCTAAAAAAAATAGTGGGGTTTGCCATAATCTGCACACTTGACAGGCGTCTCGGAGATAGCAATAAATTTTGATTGAAAAACAGGATAACGCAGCAGCGTTGTTGAGGATAATGGGCAGCAGCCCATTATCCCGGTACATTCCTTAGTTGGTTCTCACAACATCTGCGGAAGGATTTGAGTGTTGCTATTACTATGACGCCACCACACAGCATATTTTAATTACATCAGTCAATATTAGCCTGATTCAACTGATCCTTTTCAAGTAATAGCAATAGCTCCTGTAAACTTGACAAACGACCGTTACCATTGATAGCCGTAGGAAATGCACGTCGGAAGGATAGACATTCAAACACACTTTCGCAATCAAAATAAATAATAAAAATTATGACATATGAAATCAAACTGTTTTCATTGTGGAAACTGATAATTCTAATGCACAGATGGCATATCGTGTCAGTAGTGTTTATGGGGTGAGGTTCTTAAGTAAATGGATGGGGTACATATCGTTTATATATTGTTGTCACAGACACTAATTTGGCTCCAAACTATAGATTCCCCGTCTTAAATAATTAAATGCCAATACATAATGGTATCAATTCTGATGTAACATAAATTTAGACTCTCCCTATCTTTTTCTAATGCCAAACACTAAAACGAGATAGTAAACATTTTTAGCTATCTTTAGTAGGTATGTTTCGCGGTCGCGTATAAATCTTTTAATTTTGACGTATCTAAACGAATCTGACAGCACCAAAATTGTAGATAATCGTATATATATCGATAGCTATCTCGTTTTGGCGATTAACATTAGAAAAAGATTGGTAAAGACTAAATTTGTTTTAAATTTACCGCAGAATTACCACCATTATATAAATAGATATCCATAAGTCAGGTATAAAACATTTTTGCTCATCACATGAAGTATACAATTCAATGCATTCTACATACATATTTGTTGATGAAATTAATATCACTAATTTCGTAATGTAAATTCTGCCCGGCTCTCCACTAAGGTGCCATTATAAACGTCTCACCTTAGCCGCTTCCCCATACTGTCCGTTGGTGAAGAGCATGTTGAACTTGCGAACAAACAGCTCCTCGGCGCCGGCGAGGTTGTTGCGCACGGCGAGCCGCAACGCCAGCTCCGAGTTCTGAAGCACCGTGTTGATATACGGCACTATGGAGTCCTCCTCCACCGTCACCGACAACACCTGACCCTTGCGGTTCACGCCTACAAACATCACCAGACGTTCACTATGTACATACATGATGACACGTCATTGACACAATGATGGTAATTCTGATGTAACAGAACTTATCTAAATTTAGACTCTCCCTATCTTTTTCTAATGCCAAACCCTAAAACGAGATAGCTAAAATTTTGGTGCTGTCAGTTTCGTTTAGACACGTCAAAATTAATAAATTTGGCGTGATCTCGGAACATGCTGACTCATGGAAAATACGCAAAAACGTATAATTTTTTGTACCTTTTAACAGAAATGTAGGTTGGTACTCGATAAAAATGTTTGCGATCTCGTTTTGGCATCTGGCATTAGAAAAAGATAGGGATAGTCTATTTAGTTAGGTTGTATTACACAGCAGAACTACTACCAATAACTAACCAAAACTATAGTATAAAAAAAGTGCTAATCACTAAAATTGATATCTTTCCTGTATCCATTAGATAGAGAGTCTTGTTACAATAAGGTAATTGACTTCATTTTTTTATATTAGTTTTGTCAACAACTTGTGTTAAATACAACGTAAAATATATGTACAATCGAATTAAGAACCTCCTGATTTTTGAAGTCGTTTAAAAATCCATTCAGAAATAAGTTTAGGACGTTATCGCCATTATGATACGAGCATGCGAGCAATGTTTACACTATACCCCCACTCTTTCTTATACCCCACATTAAAAAATTAATTATTTAGAGTCATTTATCTAGTTGTAAAATGAGCTAGTTCATTTAACAACAAAATCTGATACTATTTTCACAAAAAGGCTTCTTTTTAATGGTATTTGTTGTAGCGTATAAATTAATGTATAAAATGAAACATATAATAGAAATAACCCTATTAGCGATTGATGAGCATATTTTTGAATATACGGTAATACACCATATACCAATACGTCATTATCTGGTGTTAGTCATTCTCCATAGAATGACATATTCAATCTTTGTAACGTTTTATATGTAACGTTAACCCCCAAGTCTGCCTATTGTCTATAGACCGCATGAGACTCATTAGTCGCACTACAAGAGATATGCGAGCACTTAAAGTCATCAAACTATTTCGGACTCTGTAATAAGGACCGAACCTATTATACCACAAAATGACAACTGCATTTAATAATAATAATATTCTTGATATTTCTCACACACACTGATCTAGTCCCAAACTAGTATTCCCCGTATCTTGGGTACTAGACAAAGTCCGAGTCATGGACATATTTATCTATTTATGTATAGTATTTATCTATACAGGTATTTAACCTGTATAGATAAATACTATACATAAATAGATAAATATGTCCATGACTCGGATACAAACATTTGTGCTCATCAAACAAATTTTTTTTCCTACCAGAATTCGAACCTAGGACTCATTTTAATTGATCTTTCATTTTATATAATTGTCTATGTATGTCTTATATAAGTGTCTATAAAGATTTATTAGATTGTGTTGTCAAAAAACGGCACTACATAAGAACCGGCTGGGTTAATACATATCAATGTCTTTAAGATTCGATGGATTTCTACAGCTACCTTTAAGGCCCTTCAACCATGGAGATACAGTAGATCCCTTTCTTGGCAAGGAGCCATGTTCATTAGTGGAACTTAACAGGCTGATCACTGAGATGATAATACGGATAAGGTTGTGGGTTTCAGATCCGCAATATCAGAAACTCTATTTACAAATGAGTTCACATGAATGTTATTATTTAGATGACCTACAATGCTCAGCCATTGATCCAGACGTCGTTTATGTGTTATCGGCACAAGAGGCGATAAACTTATGACAGATGACCTCGAATCCAGCGAAGCGAATCCAACATATTTGAGGCATTATCGGATACTTAAGAATATCGACATCAATTAGGTGAATGTTGACACAAATATGATACTAAAAATAATACATTGTGGACATTTTTTCACACACATTGATCTAGCCCCAAATTAGGATTCCCTATGTTTCGAGTACCAGACAATCATATACTTATATGGTAATACATATATAGATAAACGTTCATGGCTCGGGTACAAAGAATCGTGTTCATCACACAGTTTGTCTCTACGAGCATTCGAACCCGGGACCATGTGGCACAGAAAGCAAGATCATTGCCACTGAACCAAACAGTCACTAAATATTTTAGAGGTTACAATAGATGTGTTTTTTTTTGAAGGACAAGTATGGACCGCTGCCGATGATGATGTATGACAGTATAAAATTCATGGTATGAAAATATTTCTCTTAATTTATTTAGTGGTTGTTTACTTAAATATTTCTGTTTGTGGGTTTTCAAGTAGCAATTGTAGTTCCTTGTTGTGATAGTCTTTAAACTCATCAGGGATGATACTTTGTGGTGAGGAATAGATGATTTAATTTATCGAATTAAATGATTGGAAATAACCAAACCAAACCAGTGCAGCCAAATCAAAAAAATTTTACTTCTCTGGGAATTCAGGATTCAGGGATTCTGTGGTTAGTGAATTGTTATCAAATTTTTGTTCTATTTATTGGAGTAAATACAATTATAAAAAACTAAATTTACACTGATGTGGCCAAGGGCGTGAAGAGGTTAATTAGGTGAACAATTATCATGTAACCTACTAGGGGCTCATTCAAATATATTCAGTTTATGGTATCATATGTTGCTTATCCTATTTAACACGTTGAGCCCGGCGCCGATAGTGCCGTCTTTTCCGTTCACCCGGCAACGGGCGGACACTTAAGCATACAAACGGCAAAAAGACGACGTCCAAAAGATGATCAGTTAGAAATAAGTCACGGAAGTGTAGGGACGATTTCGAAACTAACAATATTTTGGTTCTGTTTAAAAATTTTAATTTTGATACAGTCGGTCCTTTCGTTTGGGCTGACTCAGTTCAAATGAAAAGTTCACTGTCGGTCCTCAGGGACCGACGCCGCGCTCAACGTGTTAAACAAATAAATAAGTTTGAGACGAAAAAAGATATATATCCACCTACCAATAATTCCACCAGTTGCTTCATGTGGAGCCGTCACAAATATAGTATCAGATGAGATCCTGTTCATGTAGATGCACGTTCCTGTCTCGATGTCGTACACGTGTATGTATCCATACTTGGTGATCAGGTATATGACGTCATACTTCGGTGAGACTTGCATGGCGACGGGGAAATCGTTCTGAGCTTCTGCAGGGAAGAACACGTCGACCGCTTTTTTGGGGAACGGTTGATTACCAGCAGGAGTTTGGCCGACCTCTGCGATAAAAACAATAATATTATTAACTTTATCAACGTCGATTAGTTTTTTCAGAGCATTGTAGTATCAAGTAGCTGATTATTATTTTAATACTTATTATTTTTATTACCTATTCTTATTATTATTTTGCAATGCAGAAGATTGTGGGTTAAGCTCGCCTTTGTACATTTATTTTTAATAATCATATTTTTGTGATTTGTACAATAAAGAATTAAAGAAGAAGATTATAATTGTATTACATTTACGAATATTTATTAATTATTGTAAAATTATAAAAATTACTATAATGAAACTCTAGTAAACT
Organism: Thaumetopoea pityocampa; assembly: GCA_017165845.1. NCBI lineage: Eukaryota > Metazoa > Arthropoda > Insecta > Lepidoptera > Notodontidae > Thaumetopoea > Thaumetopoea pityocampa. The sequence goes on along the minus strand of WUAW01002636.1, from coordinate 42,189 downwards.
AATTTTACACCTTTTTTAGTAATTTGTATGACTAATATGGCTGAGTTATGAGAGCACTTATTTGTATTAACTTAATACCTTTGTAAACATGGATTTACAAAAAAATATATATATTCTATTCTAAAAACTAAAGGTAAACCATCAGCTATTGACGGCAATTATAATTCAATCAAAAGTATTAATTTTCTGTGTCATTATGAAGTAGATTTTGTGCTGTTTGGTTCCCAAGCATATAATTTAATCACTTTGAAAAATAAACCTTAAATTTACTTTATTATATCAGTGTTTTATATATCTACTCAATTTATATATTAGAATAAAATAAAATTTATGAAATTAATTTTCTCGGAGTATGATTAATTGACACTCCTGTAATTTTCTATATTTTCAAGTTAGAGGATTGGCATATGTTTGTGAAAAACTCACCAATAATATGTAGCTTGCCGCCCTGGGCTGTCCTGACGGCGAAACAGAACAGAGTCGAGGGTTCCGCATTGCCCTCGGCCTTGAACGTGGCGAAGGAGGCCGCGTGACCCTCGATCGGCTGCGAGCACTTGCGCTCTACCGAGTAGAGCTGCATAGCACCCACGACGCGGTTCTGCTGCGCTGAAATACCTAAAACAGAAGGTGACACTTATCAATTTATCTACGTCATCAACCCATCTACGGGTCCACTACAGGGCATGGATCTCCTCTCAGCATGATAGGGTGAGACTACAGTCCACCGCGATGGCTGACTTTACATGCCGTCGAGAAAATCTCTCAGGCATATAGATGCACATCTCACGATGTTTTCCTTCACCGTTTGAAACAAGTGAAAATTATTTATTACCTTGGTACCGGACTTGAAGTCTGAGACTTGGCCACTAGGCTATCATTTTTAAATTTATCTTAGAGACATAAAATATACAATCACCAATATAAGCAAATAAACTTTAGTAACATTATAGGCCTGTCGATATTATCTATAGGCCATTACCTTCTCCCATGCTTATAAGCCATCACTATTCATACTTGGGTTGCCTATCACTGGGTATCGTTGATAATCAAGTTAACGGCTATGGGTCGAAGTGTGGCAGGAGTAGCGATATCGGAAATGGGTGATCTTCCGACCAGACAGATGTTATGTCAGCCACTGCCCCGACGGTTGATATCGGAACGTTGTATATACGCTAAGTCGCTATCAAAATTCATCAGCGTGATTCAGAATTCTATGTCAATGTCGTTACTCATGAGGTGCGCCATCTGTTGAGGATGTGTGGTACTATGTAGCGAAGGGGCCGCCACAAACAGCAAATATGTAATGTGAAATCACGTACCAACAAGCAGCAGCCACTGTTGTTTAGGATCGGTTCTGTAGTTGATGATCTGACAGTCGGCGAGGGACGAGTGTCTGTCAAACATTTTAACAGGTGTCGAGTCACCCTCCATAGACCAGTGGTACACCGACATCTTAGTGACCAGCGCGAGCGTGTTTAAAGATATCCACTTCCAGAACACAATGTCCTCTGTCATCGTATGCGCTTTCATCTTCGACTTCATTTCGATATTGAAGATCTGGAGAGTCTTTTGAGCTGGAAATAATACATGTAATGAATATATTCTCTTTATTTTTATCTATATTAAAAACACGCTGCATGCAGCGTTAACACTACTGAAACACTACTGAATTAACACTACTGAAACACTACTGAATTAACACTACTGTTTTAAGCACATGTGCTTAAAACAGTAGTGTTAATTCTGACGTAACACAAACAAAATTTAGGCTCTTCCTATCTTTTTCTAATGACAATCACCAAAATGAGAAAACAAACATTTTTAGCGAGTACCAACGTACATTTCTGTCAAACGCTATAAAAGTTTTTTGCGTATCTTTAATCGGCATGTACCGAGGTCTATCTATCTGTGGTGTCAAAGAAAATGGGTATAACTCGTCAAATTTTAAGAAATGTTTTTAGGAGACATGGCTTTAAAACGTCGATGTGTATTACTACGGTAAAAGATGAGTTACTGCTGTAAGTTTATTTTATTCTACTTAAATACAAATTGAGCATGTCATAAATTGAAAAGGTAGAATAAATTGAATGTAGTTATCTCATAATTTACATACTATTATCAATTTTTGATAGATGACTCACACCCTTTTTTCTTAATACCACAGATATATTTATCTATATCTGTGATAGCCTACATATATATACTCTTGGAATTCCATGACGCATCCATTCATATATGGAGCATCATATCCTTCCTTATATAAGGATAATTAGTTAAGATGTACGGTCCACAGTATAAAATATCTGTCTGAATAAAGTTTCCGACATTAGTTCTGTGACCGGTAAGGTTCACACTCCGATATAAAAGAAGTGTATTTCGTAGCCGATTTATCTTTGCGATCCAGCGAACACCGAAGAAGCAACATATAGAATAGGAACTGGACTCGAAGTTTTTCTTGTACCCTAAAGGAAACTCAGCGTTTTATTGAAGTCATCACAGTGAATACAGTCCAGGGAACGAATCAGCGGCAGTAGAGCGTCAACGTGCTCTGACACAGTCGCGAGTTTGTTTAGAACAGTCTCAATATCAAACTTGTGTAATTTTGGTCAAATATGTAAAATACAATCACTGTTATTTAAACGCTACAAGAGTATAGTTGAAAATCCTCTGTCACGCACATATGCTCCTTCATATACTCTTCGTTACCTAGTTAGCTCCAACAGACGACTATTTTTTCTAGAGATTTGGGCGAAGACCCTCTTCAAGGAAAAACGTATGCTCTGCTTTTTTTACGAACTAGGTTGCTAAGGTAACCAGTACCTTCGTACTAGATGTCGAAAACAACATCCATAAACATCACTAGGTAATGAAAATACGTTACTTCGCATGCCTTATAATAAATTTTAATGTTCTATGGTATAATGAGCGCAGGGTATGGTGTAACCTCACAGTAGTATGGCAATGCCCGCACTTAGATATTATCGCGGTGATCGCTTTACGGGGCCTGCACCACTAAATTGAACAACACGCAAGTTCCGTATGAGTTACACAACATCAAGATTTATATCTCTCGTCCGTCGGAATAAAAAGTGATCATTGAGAGCTTGCAGTTTGATTTTACATGGGAATCTGGTTAGCTTCGAATGTTTTGTGATCATGAGCCTATTGTAGTCCACTGTTGGACACAAGCTTCGTCCATAAAAAGAGAGATCTCCCACAAACTCCACGCTTAGGAGACGTCTCGAAAATCGAATTAGTTAATTAAGTTGTACATACATACATACATACATACACTCACGCCGGTATCCCATAAGGATAGGCAGAGACCACAGTTTGCCACATACTGCGATCCTGACACATCTCTCTCGCCTCATCCACATCCCTACATCTTCTCATACACTTTCGACGATTAAGAGTGCTAGCAACTTGACCTTTTTGGAACAAGTTGTTGATATGGTTAAAGTTTTTCCGGGGCACCCTCTTTCGACACTTCCATTCACATTTGCCCGGTATATTCGTTTCGTCAATTGAGTCTCAATCATTCTTTCTAAATGACCAAACCATTGGAGCACTCCTTTCTCGATCCTTGTCACCACATTATACTTCAACTTACACCGATCCCCTATCACGCTCTTCCTCAATCGATCACACAGACTCAGGGTGACACAGATACTCCGCAGAGAACACATTTCCACCGCATTCACCACATTGACTAAGTTGTATTTCAGGATAACGCTGCTCTTATGATATTATTAGCCAAATGCCCGATAGGATTTTTTGTATGTATCATACCAGAAACCACCCGACTATACTCAAATGTTTGACTTTATAGTTAACCCGTTCAGATTAAATAATTAACCCAGTTAGCGAATGAATCTCCAAAAATCGTTTATTAGCACTCACTTTATATTACGAAATTCTGCACAAAATTTCATACTTTGAGATGCTTCGCGCGCCACCGATTTAGGCTGTGCGTATGTTAGTCAGAGTTTTATCCAAAATTAGCTTTTGCACGCAGCTCCGCCCGCGTGAATGTCGGTTTTCTGCTACATGAGAAATCCCGAAACACAGATTACCCGTACCTTAACAGCGGCTACTAAAACAGAGATCAAGCTGTATCTTCAATTCTACTGGACAGATTTTGATGAAACTTGGCGCAATATTTAAGTCAGAATAGTATCTTTAATACTGTAACACTAAACAAAATCTACCAGATGGTTTTTGCGTGAAGCACAAACAAACATCGATGGATTTGGTTTCAGAAGCCCTTAATTAGTTGATCTGGGTAGTTTTAAATATCTTTGATTTTTGAAAATTTTACATTTAACAATTTTATATTAGTAGATTAGCTTTTGCCTGCGGCTCCGCCCGCGCGAATGTCCGTTTTCCGCTACACCGGAAATCCCGACCCCGTCACAGATTTATGTCTAAGAACCACCTTTAATTGACCTCTCGTACCTTAACGACGGCTACTAAAACAGGGATTCAGCTATATTTTCAATTTTACTGGTTCGATTTTGATGAAACATTTAAGTCGGAAAGTACCTTTAAAACTGTAACAGTTTTATCAAAATCTGTCCGCTGGTTTTTGCGTGAAGCCCGAACAAGCAAACAAACATCAACGGATTTGGTCTCAGAAGTCCTTAGTCGATCCGAGTATTTTTTTTTAATATCTTTGATTTTTGAAAATTTGACATAAAACAATTTTATAATAGTATTTAAAAGTAGACGTTACAGCAAATATTATTTTAATTAGCCACAAAACCATGATTTATTTATCCATAATATAAATCGTGTGTATCGCAATCACACAAGAAAATAACTCCACCGGATATACATATGTAGATTATTAATATCGTAAGTTCATCGACCTTTATTGATTGACGTAGGTCGTGCGAAATACTATAAGCTATCGAATAAATGGACTATGAAAATAATTATAGTTCGTTTTTAAATAAAATCGCCAATAGATCGTATACCTAACTAACGCATGATCTGAAACTTAGATACTAATCAGATACAAACTAGTGTGTCGGATTAGCAGCGGTCGCCAAACTTTTTGACCTCACGGACCAGTAAATTCATAATTTCCATCCCGCGGACCACTAGTAGGATTTTTAAGTGTTAAATATATTTGTAAAAAAAAATTGTGATCAGGCTTGGGAAGCATCAGTATAATGCCATTTAAAATGTGTGTTTACTTTCCTACAATTTCTCTTTGATCTATTTTTTTACGTATTGTTATGAATTGAATTATGTTTCGATACATCTTAAAACATAACGTGAAAGTTTATTCCACATTTTTCTGGGAACCAGCGAAATTTTTTCGACAACTTTGCGACCTCTGGGATTAGTATTACATACATACATACAGTGTCACGTCTTTATCCCTAACGGGGTAGACATAGCTTAAGGCCATAAGACCCAAGGCCACATTTAGCATGTTGGTGAGCGTATAGGTGGAAAATGAAATCAAAATAGTGATGGGTTGCTAGCTGCATCGCCTATTAAAATGATTCCTAAAATTCGCTCATTCCCTCGACCGCCTTCTACGGTCTGCACGGGATGAGAAGCAGCTGGTACATTCTACGTTTTTTCTTTGCTCCCAGACCAGCATTGATAGTATTATATAGCAAATAACTTTTTAATTAGACTACTTAAGCGCCAAAAGCAAATCCGGGATTTTATCGAACACTTGCCTTTTACAAACTAAACATGGTACAGGGTAAATTGGTCTTTTTGACTACCTGTATATTTATTGCCTCGTTTTACTTGTAGAGAGAGAGCTGGTTTACAGGTTTTTATAAAGGCAGGCATCACTCATTCCAAAACCAATTTTGGTAACCTAGGTATTACCTATCTACCTAGGTATTAGATAGGCTTATTTTATTTTTTATCATCATATTTATTTCATATCATCAGTTATGGTGAGAAATAAATGATTATTTTTTATAAAATTGTACAAGGATACTGTCTGTACATTGAAAATATTTCAAAAATCTAATTCAGATCGACTAATTAAGGGCTTTTGAAACTGAAGCCATCTATTACTTTCTTTACGTCTGTCTGTTCGTTTGTTAGAGTTTCACGCGCAACCCAACTGATGGGGATTTGTTGCAGTCTAAAAGTACTATTTCAACTTAAATACTGCAGCATGTTGCATCAAAATTGATCAAGTAAAACTGATGATAGTCTTATCTGAGTCTCAGTAGCCGTCATTATGGCACGGGAGCTCAAGTAAAAATGGACGGTTAGTTTAACTTTTTTAAATCTATAATTATTTCGGGATTTTCCATTTAACGCGAAAACCGACATTCACGCAGGTGGAGCCGCAGGTGTAACTTAGTATTATTATTTTCAAAATATTTTTTTTGTACATGTTCTAAAAGGCATTTTGTGTGCACATTCGCCATAAGAATGATACATAATTGTTATTAAAAAATACACTTAAGTATTATCTTGATTATGTAACCGTGTTATATAATTAAGGTTGGCAGCATCGAATAACATCGAAGTCCATCGATTGGAGGTCAAGGATTCTATTACTTACATCACTAAAATTGTGACCTTGTTTACTACTCTTCATACAAATCCCTTCGATCGAGCCTTGGCGTTATCTATTACAATTATAAAACAGTTAAATGTCAAATTTTAAAAAATCAAAATTATTTGTAAATAAACTAAGGAAAGTCAAACCGTCGATGTATGTTTGTTCGAGCTTCACACAAAACCAGCAAGTAGGTATTGGTCAAACTGTTACAGTCTTAAATGTACTATTTTAACTTAAATAGTGCGGCATGTTTCATCAAAATTGGTCCAGTAGAATAGAAGATACAGCTTCATCCCTGTTTTAGTAGCCGCCGTTAAGGTTCCGTGGGCTCAAGTAAAAGTGATTTTTAGGCTTTTCATATAAATCTATGATTATTTTGGAATTTCCCATGTAGCGAAAAACAGAAATTCACTCGGGCGGTGCCGCGGGCAAAAACTAATTACACATGTCTATTACAAAAATACTTCCAGATTAGGCCTAGAGGCTTCCTGTCTTTACTTTCGGATTAGGACATCCGTAGTTAGAATCCGGCAAAGAACCAATATGTATTTTCCCTGTATTACGTAACACTTGTAAAAGATTGGGTGTCTGTTGGTGTGAACGCGACCGTCGTCGTAGGGATTGCGATGGCTACGGTGATGACGTCAGAAGGCAGTCTGTCAATAACTACCCACCCAGACTTTAATGTTAAGAGTGTACAAAGACAAACGTAATTAAATAACATCAAACAGGATGATCACACATTCAGCATGGTTCCAAAATGTTCACATTTTACCTAATGATCTCAAACAACCTATGTAATAGGAAGCAAGCTTATTGCCGTGAATGTAATAACCGATAATCTATTAAAAAAAACCACCCCTAAGAATGGGATCAATGTGATGACACAACTTGCAAGGACAAGAGTCGACAGCAATTTTCATTTCGAAAAAAAAAAGAGAACGGATGGTCACAAGTGATGAATTTTAATCAGCACGATGACTGGGCATAGAAAAAAGGACGAAGACTTATAAAAAAAAGTAATACAATGTTTTTGTAAATAGATCTTACTTAAATTTATTAAAAATCCTATCTAAATTTTAGACATTTTTTTTTAAATCCAGATAACGCCTTATTAATAATCTACTATGCTAGTATATAATATAAAATTTAAACTCGAATATCATTTATAGTATAAATGATATGTGATTGTATGACACTGCTCTGCTGAAAATTTCTATATGATAAATTGCTCTATTGTTGTTTCCGCTCGTTGTCGTATTTTGCGCCAAGAATATTTTATAAAAGTATAATACCTACAAGCGGTGACTCATAGTCAGATCTGTAATTTCACACAATGGTCGTGTGTATGCGTGATGTAATCAATAAAACGACGGTCGTTTATTTCAAGAGTGAAATGAACAATTAGATTATGAAATGTTACATGTATGCGACAGAAAATTAATAATCTTCATCCCCAGTCCATATCCGTCCCCCCTACAGGGACACGGACCTCCGCTGATCAGGCGGAATTAGGCCGTACTCTATCACACTGGCCTAGAGCGGATCAGTAGACTTCACACACCCATGCGAGCATGCAGATTTCCTCACGAAGTTTTCCTTCTCCAATGAGTACACTGGTGTCTACAATGTAGATCGTACATGAATTAGAAATAATTCCGAACCCGCGACCTTTCTATCTTGAGTCGTGTCTATCTATAACCACTACATCACCAATTTACTTTTTAATTAATAATAATCTTACTAAAATTTTATAATGGTCCATGATATAGTTAAAATGTACGATGTGAATATCAAGTTAAGAAAACCAGAGCCAACGAAATAGATCGCAGAATCAGCGTGTTGAAGTGGCAACTGGCCAGACATGTCTGTCGATGGATCAGACGAGTCCTTCAGTGGTTTACGTAATGATAAGAAAGGCGGAATTACAGACGGAAATGACGTAATAATGTGGAAGCCCACATACCTAAGGCGCTATCTATAACAAGTTCCGCGCAGGATATTAAAATTGAATTCTACCCACACTATAAATATTTTATACGACTTTGTGGGTATGCATTATCTCGTACGAATATACGTATATACTTAATTCATTACTCTTCTAAATAGAGTACACTATTATGTATGAATGCACATAATTAATTAAAAACAAGTAGTAACATAAATAATTATATAACATTTGTTATTGTGTCGTTTTTTTTTTAATTTATATATTATTGTTAGCGACCAGGTTTTTAATCTATATACTATTATAAAATTGTTAATTGTTAAATTTTCAAAAATCAAAGATATTTAAAAACAAACTACTCAGATCGATTAATTAAGGGTTACTGAAACCAAATTGTCTGTTTATTCGAGCGTTACGCAAAAACCAGCGGGTAGATTTTGGTTAGACTATTACAGTCTTAATGGTACTATTCTGATTTAAATACTGCGGTATGTTTTATCAAAATCTGTCCAGTAGAATTGAAGATAAAGCTTGATCCATTTCAGGAGCCGCCGTCGAGGTACGAGAGGTCAAGTAAATGGTTCTAAGGCTTTTTACATAAATCTATGATTGTGTCAGGATTGTCCATGTAGCGGAAAACAGACATTCACGCGGGCGGAGGCGCGGGCAAAAGCTAGTACCTATAAAACAAGAAGTCGATCATTTTTACGTATCTTCTTCTTCTACATGGCCTTTTTAATCCTGCTTTACAACTAAGGTCCACTTCCGACTCATTGTTCTCCACTTAGTCCAATCTTCGCCGTCCTCAGTGATGTGTCAATTTTTTTTCATGTATTTAACATAAAATACATACAACAACAGGACATTGCCCAAATCCGTCTCGCTTATAAATGTAAGAGTATTGCAACGTAAATGTGTGCATAAGTCATGAAATATTTTTATAGTTTCTCCCACTTGACATAATCGAAATCATTTGTGCGCTTCATATTTTATACTTAATTAGATATCTAATTGGTTTTTTAAGAACACGTTATCTTCTAAGTGCTTCCACACTTTACGAGTTTCCCCACAGTTAGCTTTTGCAGATCAGAGTGAAAGTAGAAGTCGAGAGTATAATAAAATATCTAATAGTCACATTTTTACGTAACTATTATTTTTGTACGAAAATAAAAATCGTTTATTAAGATATTTCATAATAATAATTAACTCAAAAACAAAACTAGGCGAAATATAGAATTATTCTCGGTAACATGTCAGCACAGTCAAGCGTCATTTTTTTTTATATTTTTTATGGTCTGGTATCCAAGACCTTTACGCCATGTCGTCATTTTAATAGATATTTTCGTCAATTTACAAAAGAAAGGCTGTGTATCTTATATTATTGCTTCTTGAGAGTTTCCTTGAGAGTTTTTGAAACAATACGGTCACTTAGCTACGTTAGTCACGGGTTTAATCCAATGTTTCAATATTGTTCACAGTTATTGACAATTGATACACAAAACGACACCAATTTTACATATCAAACATCACAATAAAATAATATAAAACACTAAAATAAAACTTTAAATGATTCTTCACTCGGGTTGCCGCCAAAACTCCTCAAAATCGTCAAACAAGCGTCGTTTACTGGCAATTGTTCCGTCATTTTATTTTTTGTTCCATAAATGTTAATAAATAGTTTGTTGTGCTAATATTTTACTTGTTAACTCTACATTTTAGCGTCTAGTCGAATCTTCGGATTCCGTTATTTTATTTAAGCTAAAATACTGAACTACTTGCTTGTCTTGTTATTCAAAACTAACCTCCAAACAAAAAAATATAACGTAAAGTAACAAAAAAACCCCACAAAATAAAAGGATTATTGTTATTTCCTTCAATAGTATGACATCACTCCTTTAATGTCTCCAATTTTCGTTGTCATACAAAATAATATGATACGCAACCAGAGTCCATAGAAATTTAGCCAATGTCCTTTCATCCGATGTTAAACCTATAGTCTAGGTCAGGGGTGCTCAAACTTTTTTGTCTTGTAGACCAGTTGTATTGATTTTCACTTTTGGGTAGACTTCACTTTTGGGCAGATTGTTATAAATTTATTAACTTCAAATGCGTTTTTTAACAGTTGGCGTGGACCCCTCGCCTGTCGTCGTCGACCCCCGGGGGTCAATATAGACAGTTTGGATATAGATGGTTTAGGCCGTAGGTAGTATATAGCTACCGAAATCATCCAAATAAATATTGCAATTGGAAAAAAAGTCCTGTAATTATTTTAAAACTGATCACGAATATATGTAAGTTGGGACGTTTATTTGAACACCTACCCTTTGCTTGCACACACCCATTCTCTTTAGAAGGTAATTCGTCGATGGCCAGGGTATCTTGGTACAGCTAATTATTATGTAATGTGCAACCAAACGGCGTGAATATTAATTTGTTTTTGTCGGTAGCTGAGGTACCAGATCTTACAAACCAATTGACAAATCCGTAGTTAGGGTTATAAGATCAGTGATCTGTTTAATACCAATTGGTTACAATCAGACAGACAGTGATGTCAATTCTGATGTAACACAAACTAAATTTAGACTCTCCTTATCTTTTTCAAATGCCACACACCAAAACGAACATTTTTAGCAAGTACCAAACTACATTTCTATTAAACGGTTCAAATGAAATGTTGCGTTCTTGCGTATCTTTAGTCGGTATATTCCGCGGTCGCGTCTAATCTTTTAATTTTAACGTGTCTAAACGAAACTGATCTCGTTTTGGCATTTGACATTAGAAAAAGTTAGGGAGAGACTAAATTTAGTTAAGTTCTGTTACAACAGGATCAGCACCATTACCTAATCTCACAACGCCTCAAGTCTCTATGTCTTATACTTACAATTTTGAGAATCGAATTATAGTCTTAATTATTTAATTAAATAGTTATTTGTATAAAATGCAGGTAATAAATGGAAACATGAGCTAACATGTGATTGTGAATACATTTTTCCGAATCTCGGATACTACGTTTTTAATTCGATACATTACTTAAAAAAAAATTGATGTGAGTGTCGAGACAGAAATTATTATCGTGACCCGGTTGTAGACTATTACGTAATACTTTTTTTGGCGATTGGCGGTTTGGCGAGGCTCGTACATACAACGAGTAATCGATCGATAATCCTCACGAAACTTATATGCGCCATGTGAAGAAGAAGGAAATCGGTGAACAATCACGGTTTTCTTTTACGAAAAAATATAAAATTTTATTTCCTCAATTGCGGATGGTAGGAACAATATCTAACAAATATTATAAACGCGAAAGTTGTTGGACATTTGTTTTTTGTCGATTTCAATAAAATTTTGACCGTTAGTAAAAATCAGATTTTGACCTAGAATAACACACAAGAGTATTTTTTATCACAGACAAAGTAACGATAAAAGGAAGTCCGCGCGGAAACAGTTGAAGCATATGCTTGCCGAATAAAACGAACACCTGGTGTTAGGAGTAGTGTGAGGAACCACGTCCATAGCAATAAGTCGAACATACGCTCACGCAGGGGTGCATTCAGATCCATCATCCTCGCGGGGACTGATACTTATGGCTGTTCGCGGAAGATGAACTGCTGACGATCGAGAACAAATTATGATGAATTTCATAGGAGACTTCGACGTAATCAGATTCGATTCATAGGCGTGCGATACTCTCTATGTACATTCACTTGAATCAACAAGATTTGCGAAATTTATTTTTTGGTATATTTCCTATCTGTTATTGGTGCTGATTCTATTGTAACAGAAGTTAACTAAATTTGGTCTATCCCTATCTTTTTCTAACTTCAAACGCCAAAACGAGATAGCAAACATTTATAGCGAATATTGACCTACGTTTCTTTCAAACGGTTAAAAAAAATGTTGCATTTTGGCGTATCTTTAGTCCGTGTGTTCTAAAATCGCGTCTAATTCATTTACTTTTGACGTTTCTGAACGAAACTGATAGCACCAAAATTGTAGCTATCTCATGGCGTTTGATATTAGAAAAAGATAGGATGGGACCAAATTTAGTTAAGTTCTGTTACAACACAATCGGCACCATTGTTGAAAACTGACCATCCAGTAATGTGAGCAGTTAGAAAAACAATGCAATAATAACGAAACAAAAATGGTATCTTACTGTCTTAAACAGATATTTAGGGTTAAAGAGGCCATGCATGGTGGAAACTTAACTTGGCAGTGAAATGAGAATATATTCTCTCATAATGAACTTCACACATGACACATAACACAATATAAAATTGTTACATTATGCGTCAAATTGATACAGAATAGAATTGATATTGGTTTCCAGAGATAGCATAATAATTCCATACTACACATACATACATATAGGCTCAGGGTTATAATGGCACTTACCTTCCACGCCAGCTTTTCCTTTAAGTGCGATGACTTTGCTAGCAGGGTTCATGATGGCGGAATCAGCGCTGATCGGTCGCCGAATCGGATTTGTGGGATCCGCCATATCGATAATGACCACTTCCGCTGTTTCCCCCACCTTTTCCCTGACACAGATGAACTTGTCCGATTCCATGGTGAGAGTATTGAAGGATATCGAGGCTGGATTAATCCCCACATTTGTGAGCTGAAATAAAAGTGTAGTTTTAATGTTAAGACAGTTTTAAATATTGACGTTAACAATCTACATTCACAAACAACCAAATCGACAACCTTCCACCTCCGCCAATTTTACAAAAACTACACGGGGCATTTATGAATACAATGTGTCATTTGGAAGTTTAAGATATCGGCTTTAATCTGGTATCATTATTATCGACATCTACCATTATTTTTTAAATTAATGATGTCTGAACGTAAGTGTAGGAAAAATGGGAATTTAAAAGGGTTTGTGATCGGATATTTTACAAATATTTTACAAATTAAACGAAAACTGTTGAGAAATTGTAGCTATCTCCTTTTGGCGTTTGACATTATAAAAAGATAGGGAGGAACTAAATTTGGTTAAGTTCTGTCTTAATTCTATAGAATCGGTACCATTGTTGTCATAAATACCACATGTAGTTTTTGTAAAATTGGTGTAAGTGTGCACAGTGAAGGGGTGAATTGATTTGGTTGCTGGCATGTTTATATGTATATACTACTATATTGATAAGATGCTGGAAAAAGACTTCATTTTATTTTCACAATTACTGTAGTATTAGATAATTGATATGTTTATAAATGAATGACAGCATAACATATAAATAATATATAATAAATATTGTATTGTTTAGTTTCAAAAAGAGTCAAATCACTTAAATTTTTTTTAAGAAAATAATGTATTTTTATAAAGGCATTTTTTTCTCCAACTATGAAAACTAAATTTCACGCTTAAATTTTAAGTGTTTTATTTCAATTATTAAATTTAATTTGGCCAGAACAAAAAACTCAAAAAATATGAATTAATTTGGGACTTTGGACTATTTGATGACAACATTTTTAGCCCTTTGTGAATAGGGGAATACTGCTTATTTGAATTAAAGTTTTTATTTTTTAACTGACTACAATGACAATTCACAACTTTTTTCCTATGACTAGACCATGTTTTGTGAAAGCAAACATAAAATAATTCATTTAAGAAGTAAAAGTATATTTTTAACACTTTATGTGCCTATGAATGTCTTATGTGCATGCTATAGGTATTAGATGGTGATGTGAATTTTATTATTCATAAAAATTTATTAAGTGCCTGTATTTTCTATCACTACAAGGTAATATTGTCTATAACATAATTTTAATATGTTGTCTGCATAATGATGTACACAAATGGCTATCCTATGACTCATAACTATTATTATAATGGTATGAATATATATTTTACTACTGTTACTTACAAAATGTTAAGTGTGCAAAGGGCTTTGTCAGCTGTGTGGTCAAGTATTTCAAAGTACTACTATCATTGAGACTTACTCCAAAGATATGAAAATGTTGTGTGCCCAATACAAGTTTTATAATTACTTTGAATATAAGCAAAATTGATACATTTTTAGAAAGATTCTTATTGCTCAATATTCTTTTTAGTTGTAAATATTTATTTTATAACCTTTATTTGACTGTTTTATTTAATATTACGTAAATCAGTTCAGATAATTACAACACATACCCCTAATATTATTGTTGCTTTGACAATGAATTAGTTATTGCAGTTATCTCTATATAAACTTCAATCTTCTATAATCTTTGATGTTAGTCAGCTGCTAAATCATTTATTTTCAAGAGGGTATGTAGAACAAATCAATACCGGCCACTCTCTCTAGAAGTAGGGGGTGGACACAGAACTGTCATTGTATCATTGCGCAATGGTAATAACCCACCGCCTACAATTTTTATGCAACAAAGGAAACCACCAATAACACCCCTAGCACAGCCCTCTTCGTGATCTGATAAATTATTTTCTCAAAGGAAACGCTATCGGCAAACCCAATAAACTAATGGGCGTACTCACCTGTAAATGCTCTTGGAAACGTATTGGTAATACTTGCGCCATCGTTGCCGTTCCCCACGTTCTAAGTTAATCGATACAGATATAAAGCGACCCTTTGAAATCGCGAACTCTGAAAAATATCACAAAAATCAATTCACTGCTGTCTCATCCGAAAACACTTTTGACAATCAACATGGCGTTCGTGATCCTATCGGAAATGACAATGACCGGAACGCGGTTTTCTTATATAGTGCTTGTTAAAATCGAATTTACTCACATTTTTTAAAATACTACATTAAGATAAAAAAAAGATGACAAATTTTCGTAACTTTGGAAAATTACAATGGACAATCTACACCCTCAACTGCCACATACACAAATGATGAAAGGCACGATAAGGCGAGAAAAAGTAAGAAAATTCGGTTGCGTTCAAATTTTAAAATTAGAAAAATATTTTGAAATTATACAGACTATATATAATTTATAAAGAATAAATATAATTATTAACTATATATAATTTATAAAAAACTAAATATTCTTTCCTAATACAAAAAAATCCTCTATAAAAAACTACTTTTTAAGGGAATTAAGTTCATTAACCAACAAGAAACAGGTTCTCGAATAGTGAAATGGACAGAGCTGAAAATACAACAATAGGAATTCCACACGTTGGACCGATTAACTCACAGTCGCGGGCACACAATGAACGGAAAATGTCGAAAAACTCTTGTTAGTATAATGAAATAGGTTTTAAGCGACACAAATAACATTTAATACTTAATATTAATACATAGAAATCATATAGAAAATATAATATTAAAACAATCATTTTACACAATTAAGATTTCATATATCATTGCATTCTTTTCTAAGTCCAGCAGAGTAGCTAGCGTCTTTAGGCTGATAAATAAACTGTTATATCAGTCATTAATACATTTTACATTTATTTACATTTATTTTCATGTGTATGTGCCTGTACTTATTAAACATATATTATTGCTTAATAATGAATGCAACTTTAACAAAAGTTATTAAAATCACTTCTAGTTTCGGGTTTAAAATTTTATATTTAAAGCATTAATGTTGATTGTTTCACTTACACTTATTTGAAAATGAAATGTTGCATTTTTCTTGAAAAACTCAACACAGTTGAAGCTGTCAAAACGAATGATTTGTCAAAATACAGAGTTGCTATATTTTTATTAGTGTATTTTCGTGTCAAATCACATAACAAAAAGCTAAGCGATTATTGTTTTGAGGGAATCTAGATTTGTTGATTTGTATTTATTTCAAACAATATAGTACAACGCAAGGCAAAATGGTAGATGTTACAGACAGAATACATTTAAATATAGTGTAGTTTTCTAATTTGCTTATCTAACATTTCTTAAGTTTCAGTTTGGCTTCAACATGTTTCACGAGATCAGCAGGCCTTTCAACATGACATACAGGTGTTATTCTGTCTCAATGTTGCCTGGCAATGAGAGACAAGATGTAGAAAGAGGAGGCAAAAGTAAGATCTTTTCAAAAACTAATGCATAGTGTATACATGGAATATTTCTTGGTACTGTCTTATGATCATTAATTAAACCTTCTATTTCAGTCATAATGCCACCTTCAGCCTTAGAACAGCTGACTAGATTAAACATAGAATATCCTATGATATTCAGATTAACAAATAAAAAAACAAAAAGGGTAACACACTGCGGAGTACTGGAGTTTGTTGCAGATGAAGGAAGAGTATACTTACCACACTGGGTAATTTTATAAAATAAAATCGACACCTTCATGCAATAACATTGTAACTTTTTCTGTTTTTAGGGGAGATCAAAATTTAAAGTTAAAAATTCATATAAAGGTCAAGAAAAGCATCTCTAACTAATGTTTTTAGGAGCACTGTGTTCTCTAAGGTTGTGAAAGGAAACACATTTTATTATATTATTTTCAGTTAACAAGATCTATATAAGTCAATATGTGGAAAAAATGAGTTATGACATTGTTGCATAGAGGTATCGAAATGAATGAATATAAAAGAATGGGATTATATTAAAATAATAATATTAATGAATGATTGGCATAGTGGCTGTGACCCTGCTTTCTGTGCCAATGAGTCTAGTGTTCAAATCTCGGCAGGGACAAATTTTGTGTGATGAATACAAATATTTGTGGCTGAGTCATGGATCTATATATGCATTAGTATTTATCTATAAAAGTATGTATATTGTTATCCAGTACCTACAGGCAATCCTAGTAGGTACAGGGAATCCTAGTTTGGGACTATATCAATGTGTTTGATTGACCAGAATATTATTAGGCTCTTAGGCCAATATGTGGATGATGTTTTTGAAGTATAAAAAAGTGATTATATTAATTTTCAATGTCACATCAAAATTCCAAATGTTGCAATTCTTTGCTAAACCTCTATTCACACTATCTAACATGCATTATTTATATACCTTGTGTAACAAAATGGTCAATTATATAACGCTTCTGAAGTTTATTATTGTTAAATATTTCTGATGCAAAGTTTCATTTCAATTGTAAACATTTTTAAAACATGAAATTATTTATTATACATTTCCATTAAGGTTTTGTTGTAACTCTACTAAGCTTACAATGAAGTAAAGGTCAGTCTTCTTCCTTCATTCATTAGAAAAACTCCTTTATTTCTCTTTCTGTCCCTTACAGTTAGACAATATATTGTTCTTCACTAACAATCAATCAATAAATCTGGATATCCCTGAAAATGTTTCACACATTTTCATCTTTCTAAAACTACCAAAATCTACTTTAGTATTTTCTATTATCAGTAGATAGAAAATTGTTCCAAATCAACCAGAAAAGTAGATAATTACTATACCGCTCACCCTGGCTCGTATTCATAAAGTTTAATAAATTAAAACTGTGCCAAGCACTTTGTAACCACAGGCAGAACATGTACTATTGATATATTATTATGTATTCCAATATGCAAAATATATAAACTTAATTTTATGTTAGGTATGGAGCTGTGAGTGTGAGTAAATAAAGAATAGAGTATGAGGGAGAAGTGAATAGAGGTGATGCCATATAAAATCCCATTCATCATCTGTATGTTAAATACCTGTGTATTGGAAAGAAACTTATTAAGAACAATTAAATTAATATTGAAAGATTTGAAACATGTAGCTTTTTTATACATATACAATTTGTGCAATATGTACACAATATTTGTTATCAATGTATTATGATCCTATAGTCCTTTTTCCAAATTCCATATACCTTCCTTAATACACCTTACTTACTTCACCCTCTTTCCTTTCTTCTTCACGTGGGAATGCAATGAGGAACTTTAAAATGTTAAATTTTTATATGGTTTTTTTTCATCTATAATTTTACTGTAGTTAATTTGTTGTATTTATACCTACATACATACATAAATGATATTTACAGATGATGGAAAATCTTGTAGTGGAGGAAGGTGCCTATCTTCAAATTGAAAGTGTGTCTCTACCTGTTGCCACATTCTCAAAATTCCAGCCCTTATCTGAAGACTTTTTAGATATAACAAATCCTAAAGCAGGTTGGTCATATTTATTATCTACTAGTTTTTTCCCGCGGTTCCGCCCGTGTCTATGCAGGTTTTCCATTACATGGGAAATCTCGATACAGTCATAGATTTATACTAGTCTTTACCCGCGGCTCCCTCCGCATGAATGTCGGTTTCCCGCTTCATGGGAAATTCCGACACAATCATAGATTTATATAAAAATTCTTATAACCACTTTTACTTGTCCTCTTGTACCTTAACGGCGGCTACTAAAACAGGGATCAAGCTGTATCTTCATTTCTACTGGACCAATTTTGATGAAACATGCTGCAATATTTAAGTTGGAATAGTACTTTTAAGACTGTAACATTTTAACCAAAATCTACCCGCTAGTTTTTACGTGAAGCCCGAACAAACAAACAAACAAACATCGACGGATTCGGTTTCAGAAGCCCTTAATTAGTCGATCTGAGTAGCTTGTTTTTAAATATCTTTGATTTTTGAAAATTTGACATTTAACAGTTTTATAATAGTATATAAAAATGTTTAATTTTTCAGTGTTAGAGAACTGCCTTCGTAACTTCTCCTGCTTAACTAAGGATGATGTCATAGCTATCAAGTATAACTCAAAAGTATATGAGTTGTGTGTTCTGGAGACCAAGCCAGGCAATGCGGTCATCATCATTGAGTGCGATATGAATGTATGTAAATATTGAATTTATTATTTTTGTCTTAATAACAAGATAATCTATTGTTACAGAAGTGTAACGATAGATATAAATGTAACTCTGGTCTTGTGGTGTGTTTACACAACTATCAAATATCTAACTGGTTCTGTTTGTGCATATTTCATAATGATTCCTATTTTTTGTAGCTCTAATAAAAAAAGTTGTAAACACACCAAAAAGCATTAATTCCACCTTATGTCCTGCTTAATTGAAAGTGTAACTGGGGTTGGATCCTGGACTGAAATTATCAATCGAATAAAAATCAATATAGATACATTTATGTGTAAATATTTTCATGCGTTTCAGGCATATATCATCAGGCAATCAATCTCGGTCTGTATCTCAATGAGAGCAGTCAGTCACCTTAACCTGTCTAAAAACTCACCACGTATCACCAGGGGGGAGGGGGGGTTAAAAATTGCTAAAAAAAACATCACGTGATCAATGAACGCCCCCACATATGTATGAAAGTATTCAGAATATTATTATTTTTATAGGTCGAATTCGCACCACCAGTGGGCTACAAAGAAGATGAGCACGTATCTAGAGACGACAGTGGCGCCGCTTCGAATCGTATGGATGAGGACTCGTCGGCCATGATGCCGGAACCTAGCGGATTCATCGCATTTAGCGGTGAAGGTAACCGGCTTGACGGCAAGAAAAAGAAACTCACTAGCGAATCCGAATCGGAACCACAGACTTCGCAGTCCAGACAGGTAAATATAGCGCCAGTGGATAAAGGTCAGGAAGTTTGAGGTAAACTCCTATTTTTAGTGAAAATAAAACTACAATTATTGTCCTTTTTCAGCCCTATGTACGAGGTATTCCGGACTACGACTATGTAATAGGTACTATAAGGTTCATCAGAAATTCCCGACCGCCAAGCACAAAGGAAGACACCCCTACCGAGCCATTCCAAGCTTTCAAAGGAGAAGGTTTCACTTTACGAACTGCTAAGTCCCAGAACTGATTTTATAAAATATTTTTAGATAATACTGTTAGATTTTCTACTTAACTGCTTAAAGTTTGTCAAAATGTTACCATATTACAAAATGTATTAATAAAAACAAAATAAAAAAATGACTGCAATTATGACAAAACAACCACACAATATTTTTTTAGATTTCATATAATAATATAAGGATTCTAATGGTACCACACACGTTGAAATCAGTTCAGGTGGAATTCAATAATACACATCATGCAAACATACATGAACAGCCCCCCCCCCCCCCTAGCCAAGTTGACATTCGACAATCGATATCACTAATAGAAACGAAAAAAATGTATTGGATGACACTTCTAATCGCCAAGTCACACGTGATTTATCGAATAGAAGTGTCATTCCAATACATTTTTTCCTTTCTATTAGCGATAACGATTGTCGAATGTCAACTTGGCTAGGGGGGCAGTATCATGATGTTAAAATTGCACGACCATGCTTCATAAAGCACAGAAAATGGCTTCATTTTCCATAGAAAATGGCGCCCCCTGAAATTGAGCTATTATTTACAATATAATTTAAAAATATCACTTGGTGAACTATTTCTTTTAAATATTGTACTTTCCAATTTAATGGTGTTAATCTTTAAGTAGTAAATTTAAATTATTTAAATAAAATTTATTTTGAAGTTTTTTCTTTTAGTTTTAAAACGAACATCTAATACTTATTAAATAATATTTTATTATAAATGTATAATACAATTCACAAGTCAAAATTACTTTTGAGCATTTACATACTTTAAGTTTTGGAATTATTAATCTTATTTATAAAATATTTATATAAATATAAAATAGGCAAAAAATGTGATTATGTAGAACTTCAGTTAATTAATAGTAGTCCATTAAGCGGAATGCTAAATGCTGTTTAGTAAGTTTACAACCAATACGGTTTTTTCCTATGTTCGATTTTTTTTACATTCATATTCAATTTCAAATCGTAAAATGATGATGATCTCGTAATTAATATTCTAAGATGGGTATAAGGTACTTTTTGTCATATGACAAATACCCAACTATCAGATTTAAAAGATTTCTTTCTAATTTACTTATGTCTAAACAGATTTATAATTTTTTTTCCATTTTAAATTTTAGATAACTTACTGATAAAAATAATGTGAAAAATCGAGTCAACTACTATTCTATTTTATTAATTGATATTAACTTTTTTAGCTTTTGTTTCTGTACGACTAGTATTCCTACACCTGGACACCCACGTTAAAAGAGAAACAAAAGTTAATTGAAACAATGTATGGCTTTCCGTAAAATTTTTGGATTAGTCCAACCAGAGAATGGGAGTTGGGGATCAGGTGTCTGGATCTGGAAGACACATATGCTCTGCCCAACATAAACTGTAAAAAATAATAAAAAAGTTCTAACAAGAATAGTTAAATACCCACCACCTTGCCTGATATCTTGAATTCTGAGGGTATGCAGAAAGAAACCTAAATAAACTCATAGCAAGAGAAGGTGCTGTCTTCAAATGTCAGAGATCATGCTATAAAAAAAATAAGTAATATAACCATAGTTCATCAATACTCTCACAAACTCCTATTCAATGCTATAATTCGAAGCCATTTCGATTATGGCTCCTTCCTCCTTAGTTCTTGTAATAAAGCCTATTTTGACCAATTCCACAAGATCCACTTCAAATGTGTGCGCATCATTCTCGGAGACATGAAGTCCTCGCCCATTAGTGCAATGCAAGTGGAGTGTGGCGAACCGCCCTTGAATCTGCACAGACAATTCCTATCCGACAAACTTTTTAAATTGATCCAAAACTCCAACCACCCCAACCAACTTTCCTAAACTAAACCTCCTCCTTGAACTGTCCTATGATTCTGTCAATACCCCTTGCCTCCTCCGTAGCTACAAATCATTTACCCAACTCTTTAACCCTGTCACTCAGTACCCTACGAACCCACTTTATCTCACCCCATATGACGCGTTAGTTTTCCGCCCAAATATCCTTCTTCATTTCGGCGTAGACAGAGTGCGTTGACGCTCGAAATACTTTTAACGCCATATTAAACCAACACTTTCACGGGTGGCACTCCATCTACACTGACGCATCAAAACTATCCTCCGATAGTGATAGTGTGGCAGTGTAGATTCCCTCCTTTAGAATATCCCTCAGTTTTAAATGCCATCTTCTACTTCTGTTTTCACAGGCGAAGCTCTAGCACTCCTAGAAGCTATCCTGTTTGTCACATCTCATATCCTTAACAAAACCATATTTTTTTCTGACTCTAAGAGCTGCCTCTAATCAATTCTTTCCAATCCCTTCCGATCCTTATCCCGTTTCCCCTTCATTTTAAAACTCAAAAGTGCTCTCCTTGATTGCCATAAGCTGGGAGTCAGTGTGATTCTGGCATGGATTCTGGCCGTCAGGTGTCCCTGGCAATGAATCTGCTAATTCCTGTGCTAAATCTGCCACTCAGATCGGTACCCGAGAGCACTATAAATCCTATCCTAATGACCTATGTCTGCTTGCCAAAACGCAGCTTGAGAAATCATGGAAAGGGCAGTGGAATTCTTCTAAATCGGTAAAAGGAAGACACTATGCTGATATCCAACCCGACATTCCTTGCTCTCCATGGTTTTTCAAGTTCAGTAAGACAAAGAAGTCTACAACATCTACCATCTGCAGACTCAGACTAGGTCATTTCTGTACTCAGTTTTCCTCGCCAAACTCAGGATCGGGAGTACTGCTCTGTTCGAATGTGGACTTGATGAAGGAGACGTGAACCACATCTTCTGCTGCCCTAAACTACGCTATTCCCTCTAAGACATCTTCCCTCCCAAAATTCCTCGTCCTATCTCTTTTAAATGCATTCTTTCTTACACCTCTTCCCCCTCCTTTATACCTATTTTATGTAAATTTGTAAATAGGAACAACATCAAATTGTAAATAATTTTCTTCTTAGCACACTAACCTGTAAATATCTGTCTTTCCTATTGTCTAATTAACCCTACTAATAACGGGTGTATTGTTGCGTCCTTTATTTGTTTTCAGATTTATTACCCTCGTCGTAGGATTTTCTGTCGAAGGACCTTCTCTTTCCAATACCAAAATTATCTATCTTCACCAGTCACTACCCCTTAACTTTATGATACTTTCATAACTGGTCAAACAAATTGGTCAAACGCCATAAACCAAGAAGTGAAGTGAAACATAGTTCATAATTTTATGACAAACCGTGTATATCTGCCTAGTTCAGTATCCTCCTGAATGGATAGTGGCATTGCCAGTCATTAAAGACGATGCAACACCCATATATGCAACATATAGTAAAACTGGTATATCCTGGGTAATGTATGTATATAATACGAGGTTTATCCGGAAAATACGTATAAAAAATTCGGGGCAACGTGTCAAGGCGTTATGGAGGGGCGGCCCGGTGGTTCCCTCTATGCAATATCCCTTCAACGCTCAGTTGAGTAAGTAGGAGTTTACGTTTGCTTGTTGAAAGTAACCCTGTTTTTACCTGCTGTCGGCATGGAGTTCTCTCCGATTGAGGGACAGCGCATCAACATCAAGTTTCTTGCAAAGCTAGATAAGAATGACCGTGATATTTTTGAGTGAATGAAACAAGTTTACGGAGACAATTTTCTGCAGGAACCAATCGTAAACAAGTGGTTCAAAAGGTTCCGGGAAGGCCGAAAAGAGGTGAAAGATGACCTTCGCTCAGGACGCCCCTCTTTATCGAGTTCTGAGGTAAATGTTGAACGAATTCGGGCTTGTGTTCTTAAAAACCGTCGATTGACAGAATGATAACTGACGATCTATCAATCGCCAAAACAATCGTCCACGAAATTCTAACAGAAAAACTTGAAATAAAAAAAAAATGTGCGTGAAAATCGTTCCGAAGCTGTTGACTCGAAAACAGAAAGCAAGGAAGGTTGCCTGCTGTGAGGATTGATTAGAAGCAGAGGAAAGGGGGGGGGGGGGGGCTTTCTCATCCGGGCCATCACTGGAGACGAGTCTTGGTTCTACGAATTCAATGTGGAGCCGAAATTTCAAAGCAAGGAGTGGAAGCAAGCTGGGGAACTGAGAACAAAAAAGTCGCGAAAATCAAGATCGAATGTGAAGACAATGGTGATTGTTTTCTTTGATTCTCGGGGCACTGTTCACCAAGAATTTGTCCCTCCCGGCCAGAGAGTGAACGGAAATTTCTGCGCTGAAGTTTTGAGACGTCTCAGAGCTCGTGTGGTCCAAGTTCGACCGGATTTGGCACAAGGGAGCAGGTGGATCCTTCATCACGACATTGCGCCTGCTCACACGTCGCTCGTTGTGCGTGAGTTTTTGGTCCAAAGCTCAATCACCGTGACAGAACACCCGCCTTATTCACCCGATTTAGCCCTTTGCGACATCTTCCTGTTCCCAAAATGCAAAATGGTGCTTCGGGGGCTGCACTTGGGGGGATGTGGAAGCCATCAAGGCTGCAACAACACGGCAACTGAAGAGCCATACAACTGAAGACTCAGCGATCTCAGGGGAATACTTTGTAGGAGACCATATTGAAATACCTGAACAATTGTAAAATAAAGTTATTATTCCACTTTTATACGTATTCTCTGGACAAACCTCGTAACCTACGTTTATTCATGTTTCTTAATGCTGAAATCAAACACAAGTAAGATTGCTAACATCATAAATTATCGCTCTTCTGGGGTCTGCTTTTTTGGCAGGGGATCCGGCTGTAGAGCAGGTTAGATAATCTATTGCTATCTGACGCCATTCCCCCATCTATTAACGATCAGTGTATTTGAGATACCAACCGGGACCCACTGTTTTACGTGTTTCATTACTATGGAGAAAGTAATGATAATGTTAGCATGCCAACCATTCTCAGATTTGGAACAAAGTCTTATCCACTACATTACCATGGGCTTTCAATCATACAATATACTAGCTGTGCCCGCGACTCGGTTCGCATGGGCATTCGGTAAGAGCGAAATTATACATAAATTATTTTCTCCGATCTTAATAAGAATTAATAATAAATGATAGATAGAAGAAACAAACACCAAATGTTAGAGGAAGCTTGCCACAATGCAACAGTAAAAACAGCATCCAAATCGGTCGGCACAAACAGAAAAACAGAGACAAAATTTCTAAAACCTATATTTTTGGCTCCGGTAACATACGTACAATCTGTATGATTGGTTTTTTGAAAAAATATTCATTGTACAGACAAGGCTCGTTAGCGATTTTATTATATGTATAGATGTGTTGATCGGCAAATAGACTTAAGTATACGGGTCCCCGGCCCAGCTACTACTGTCTCTTCTTACTCCTTCCGAGTTAGTAGTCTATAGTAG
>WUAW01002633.1:75437-90623 GCA_017165845.1 Thaumetopoea pityocampa | reverse complement strand
ATCTTCATCTAAATTCTTTGTTTTATTTTGTTTTAGAAAACAAAGTTCTTGTTGAAAAACCCTATATTATTCTTTATAAAATGGCATTCTCTGTAATATCAGAAGACAATCAAAAAGAACAAATAAATTGCGTGTCGCATTATTAGGAGAACTTTATATTATTCTACTCACAAAACATTGCATGTATTATGTGTAATTTAATATAATAATTTGTGGCCGTTAAATTAATGACCGTAGTTCTAGAACTCCAGACTATTATTAATGGACGCACAAAACTCAACTTATTTACTCGCGGTTTCGGATAAATTAAACAAAATTTATATAAGGAGGTATAAATTAAACGAAAGTTCGTTTTCAAGCAATCCATATTTTAAAAATGAATAATGAACACTTCGTTTGAGATGAAGTACTCGTATAGTTCTAGATATAATGTTAGTACTGTTAGAACTGGTTATATATACATACATTCTCGCCTTTTTCCTTGGCTCTCCAGTGGAGAACCGAACCCCGGTCTCTCGCGTGACAGGTAGAGATACTGACTACTATACTACCGAGGAACTGGGGTAGGCAGAGACAACTTATTTCCACTTGCTATGAACAAAGTGGCTCTCCGTAGTCCACTTTTCACCTCCGCGAGAAACGAGACATGTCGGATGGCAAACCACTAATCACAAAGTTCCTCATTGTGTTCCCACGAAAAGGAAGGAGAGGAAAGAAAGTGGGTTAGAAAAGGTGTGTCGAGCAAGAAATATGGAATTTGCTATTTGCTTCGTATTCTGTTAGCCGGACAGGCTAAAAGGGTAAGTTACATGGCAGTTATAGTTATATGGAGGTATTATTATTATTAGTATGATCTATGATTATGAATCAGAAATGCGGAAGTGTATTTGTCTATGTCTATTAACTGTTCACCGCTCCACAATAAACTATTTTGAAAATTAGTATTCAGTAATATGTTAAATGTTATGAGATATATAGCATTTTTATTTTATTTTATACACATACACATACATTGATTTAATTCCAAACCAAGATTCTCTGTAGATTGTAGATACTAGATAACGACATACATACTTATATAGATAAATACTAATACCTATATAAATAAATACGTTCATGAATCTCATACAAACATTTGTGCTTATCAAACAAAGTTTGCCCCTACCAGAATTCGAACACGGGACTCATTGGCGGAAAGCAGGATCACTGCCACTGTGCCAATCAGTCGCCAAACATTTACATATCGGGTACATAAGACGATCATAGGCCTTTTATTACAAATATTTATCACAGTTATTGCGAACTAAACTTCGGGTTTCAGCTAATCTTCTTCACTCTTGAATTAACCGCAAATTGTGGATTAAAGCCCACAATTTAGTTTGAATGTCGTCTGCTGACTAATGGTGCCAATTCTGTTGTAACAGAACTTAACTAAATTTGATCCCTCCCTATCTTTTTCTAATGTCAAACGCCAAAACGAGATAGCTAAAATTTTGGTGCTGTCAGTTTCGTTCAGAAACGTCAAAATTAAATAATTTAGACGCGATTTCAAAACACACGGTCTAAAGATACGCAAAAATGCAACATTTTTTGAACCGTTTGACAGAAACGTGGTACTCACTATAGATGTCTGCTATCTCGTTTTGGCGTTTGACGTTAGAAAAAGATAGGGAGAGACCAAATTTAGTTAAGTTCTGATACAACAGAATCGGTACCAATGCGTTGGCCTACCTATCAACCGGTCTGTCAACCGATGTGTCGCATAATTTATCAACCGATCTGTCGCCCAATCCCGTATCGTTCGATCTGTTGGCCGACCTACCAACCAGTCTGTTAACTGATCTATTAACCTAATTTTTTAACCAATCTATAGCCCGATCCGATCCGATCCGATCGATCTATAGCCCCGTGCGATGGTATATCGCCCAGTCTGTGGTCCTATTTGTCAATCGATCTTTTAACCGATCTGTTGACCGATCTATTGCAGGATTTTTTGCCCAATATGTAGTCATATTTGTCGACAAATCTGTCGCCCGATCTGTCGTGCAATCTGTCGTCCAAACTCTGTCCGGTCTGTCGACCGACCTGTTGATAAATATTCTGGAGCCGCTTGATAGTGGCGATGAATCCAGAATAAATTTTTGTTTTAAAAAAATGAGAAAACAAGTCTTGTGACGAGTTTGTGTGAAATTTTTTATTTTTACTTGTGATATGGTATTTTGTAATATCAGAAGTTAATCAAAACGAACAAAACATGTTTGTCTAAAAAGTTTTATATTATTAAGTCAGAGTCTGCTATTATTGCAGGGGATGTACTTGTGATTGCAATGACCGACTGCCTTTCTGACGTCACCACCATAGTCTCCACAATCCTTCCAATTTATATGTTGAGATCAACAGTTTTATGTACTTTACAAAACTGACCTCTTGTCAGTTTTAACCCTTAGCCCTCCATGAGTTTTTTGAGTGATACCTATAACAAGATGATTAATGATCCGTGATTGACATTGATGATTACGTTTCCAATGGAGTGATATAGTTTTGTTTGACTAAACTCCTTAAATAATAAATTTAAAAAAAAATTATGTCACCAGCTATAGAGTCGAAATGTGGCAGGAGTGGCAGTATCGGAAAAGGGAAGATCTTCCGACCAGACGGGTGTTATATCTGGCGGGGCCTGTCACCGCACCGATGGTAGATGTCGCGACGTTGTATATACGCTAAGTCGCTATTAAACTTCATGCGCGTTATTCAGACTTCTAATGTCGTTAGTTTAATCCTGCGCCATCTGTTGAGCATGTGTGGTACTATGTAGCGAAGTAGATCGCCACAATACCTAGCAGCAGCTCCGCCACATTTTCGCAGCGGAACGAATGAGAAGAAGAATTTTGTTTTATCGTTCTTATTTAGAAATGTTTCATGATTCTTTTTTGGTTGTGGTGAGAAATAAACGTTATTATTATTATTAATTATTTTTCTACATGTTGCTAACCATAAAAAAGGTAAAAAACTGGTTTAATCTGTGCCATTTGATCCAGGGTTCAAATCCCGGTAGCGACAAACTGTGTGATGAGCACGAATGTTTGTACTCGAGTCATGGATGTTTATCTATATATGTATTAGTATTTATCTGCATATATAAGTATATAGTTATTTAGTACCCAAGACACCGGGAACTGTAATTTGGGGCAGTGTGCACAGTTACTCGGCACGATTTAACTACAGATAACAATTGTCTACGCCGACCATATCACAGCATCACAAACGTAAATATGCTAAGAACATTTGGATCCGCAGCGAAGCCTAAGGGGTTAACGAACAAATGACGAATGACTCCGTAGCGGAGCCAAAGGATCGCTGAGGGTTAAACTAAATGCTAAGTTTGTTATCTAAACTAAATGTTAAGTTGGTTAGCACTTGGCGCAGTCTGTGTTGTCTAACGCAGAATTTAGCTTGAATATCGACTGCTGACTAGGCTAAGACCTCCTAGGTAAAGTTAAAAATCCCCTATTATTATCGTCCTCATTTCATTATCGGCCCATGGAAGTGCACTGTTGGATTTGGACCTCCCCTGTAAAAGAGAAGTATTGGTCGTAATCTCCAAAATTAGGCCTCTGAGATTCCAGAAATTTTGAACGGATCACAGGATAACGCTGCTACCCATTATCCTAGTCCATCTCGCAAACAGCACCCACAGGAATAGATGTAGTGACGCTATTTTTATATCGAGGCTACGTAGACCCATAATATCAAAGATCACGTCGACACGTGTGGTTTTAGAAAGAATAACGATCACAACTACTCAAGGGTCTCGTTTCAGTATGAAAATTACACTGAATTAAAAATTACAATGATAAAAAATTCGATGGCATATTTATGTTACATAGTAATGTAGTGTATTACATAATACATATTATATTACTGTGTAACATTATATAGTAATATAGTATATTACATCTATCTATCTTTACTATTATAAAATTTTTGAATGTCAAATTTTCAAAAATTAAAGATATTTAAAAACAAACTACTCAGATCGACTAATTAAGGGCTTCTGAAACCAAATCCGTCGATGTTTGTTTGTTTGTTTGTTTGGGCTTCACGCAAAATCTAGCGGTAGATTTTGGTTAAACTATTACAGTCTTAAAAATACTATTTCGACTTAAATAACGCAACATGTTCCATCAAAATCGATGAGATACAGCTTGATCTCTGTTTTAATAGTCGCGATTAAGGTACGAGAGGTCAATTAAAAGTGGTTCTATGCCTTTTTGTTTAAATCTGTGATTGTTTTTGGATTTCCCATGTAGCGGAAAACCGACATTCACGCAGGCGGCACCACTGGCAAAAGCTAGTAATACAGTATATTACTACATACATACAATCACGCCTTCATCCCTGGTCCTCCGGCGGGGAATCGAACCCCGGACTCCCGCGTGACCAGCAGGGATCAGTCAGTATCCCCGCTGGTACTACCGATAAATTGCCGTACTTGTACTACCAATTCTTGGGTTAGGCAAAGACCACTTTTTTTAAACTTGCTACGAGAAAATTGACTATCCGTGGCCCACTTTTCGCCCCCGCGAGAAACGAGACGTGTCGGGTGGCGAACCACGACGCCGCCATTTTATGAGGTTCAAAAGTGATTAAAGTTCCTCATTGCGTTGCTACGGAAAAAGGATGATGTAGGAAAGGTGTCTTGAACAAGGAATTTGGGGAAAGGACTATGGGATATAGAATACTACTACGTCGGAAGGAATACGAAGAGACAGTAGTAGCTCGGGAGGCCGGGGTCGCTTACCCGTATACTTAAGTCTATTTGCTAGAAAAAAGGATAAGGCTAAAAGATTAAGTACTCCCTGACCGTATTACTATATAACATAAGTACCATAAACCAAAACCAAAGGATTAAACTAATTTTCGAGATTAAATAAAAATTACATTAAAATAACTGCAAACTGTTCAGGTAACTGAGAATAACAAAGGTAAAGAGATTTATTGTATACGCCTTTATATTAACCCTAAAATGGGAAAAAATCTTAAAACATTTAACCTTTCCCTAACCCAAGTAATTCAATTAACCGGTCGTGCATTTTGTATACGAATTTAGGCCGGGTCACGGCATAAAATATGCGAAAACACGCTGGGATAACGTCTAAAAGGAAATATAAAAACTGGCTTGAATAAGTTTTATGCTTTAAATTCCGACTTAGAAATATTAGATGCTATCTCTTAGGGTCAGGACAGACAAGCAATTTTTGGCTGATTATCAACTGAATGAAGAAAAATCAAGCTAATTGTGCAGTGGATTGTCAATTCAGCTAATGAAAGATAACAAATTATAAAAGAAGAATTGTGAAGAACCAGTAGTGAAAGAAGTAATGAGAAAACGAGTAGTGAAAGAAAAAGTACTGAAACTACTCCTGAAAGAACGAGTAGTGAAAGGAGTAGTTAAAGAACGAATGATGAAAGGTATTGAAACGGTTATTGAAAGAAATATTAGTGCCCGTTCTTCAATACGCTAGTAGTGCTCGTTTTTACGCAAACATCACCACTGACTACACAAAATTACGCGTTGCAAACCAGTTGCCTTACAGGATTAGTCAGCAGGCGAAGCGTAATTTATGTAGTACATGTTGCGTAAACGTTCGATTCAAGATAAAAATAGGTACTAATTTAACATTCTTTCCCGTTATTGCTGTGAGAACATCTGACGGGTACATTAGAATACAGGTCATCGCGTTATCCTGCGATCTAAGATCATGACACTCCGGGAGGAATTTATCAAAAAATATGTCGAGCAAGAATGGTCTTAAAAGGCTTGTGTTTAAAGTGCTAGTTTAAAGTGATGATGTTGCATAAAAATTGAGGAACTAACAAATTGTTTCGATTTACTCTCAGTGTACTAAAGCCCGGTGTTCATTAGGTATTTATTTATTAAAATATTACTATTAGTCGCTATTATTAGCTAAACAGACGACATTAACAGTAATATTTTTAGATTTAATGAAGGTCGGTTGAACTAAGAAAATTGGCGGTCTGTTTAAATGCTGGTCGTTTGAAAGTGTAACGGGCACTGAATCCTAGCCAGGTCGTAGCGTACCTTTGGATCGATATTAGTGCGCGACGCAACAGGTGCGTACTGGGAAATGTCGGCATTTTATATGTGTTCCATACTGGAAATTTATTTATTTTACTGGAATCAAAGTATCAAATGTAGGATACGTTGGCCTTTTATATGTGTTCCATTATTATTAACAACAAGGTATCAAATCTGGAAAATTATAATATATACATACACTCACGCCGATATCCCGTAAGGGTTGGTAGAGACCATAGTACATACTACATACATATAGTCACGCCTCTTTCCCATTGGGGTAGGCGGAGACAACTTCTTTCCACCTGCTACAACCATTTACTGTAAGCAAAGTGGCTATCCGCAGTCCACATTTCGCCCCCGCGGGCAACGAATTATAATATATTAAAATTATAATTATAATATATACACACATATATTATAATTATAATATATAATATATGTGTTCTATTATTATTAGTATCAAAGTATCAAATCTGGAAAATGTTGTCCTTTAATATGTAAGTAACAAATGTTTGGATGTTTTATCATTATTTACTGATTACTCTTAGAGTACGTACATGGTTTTTATGTAACCAATTCACACAAGTTCAAGTACCTAGATTAATATCTCACATAATAACATATTCTTTTAGTTATACTTACGATATTGGGATAACTGATCGGCTCAGTGGTACTTTTTGCTGTCTATGTCAATAAATCCCGAGTCAATAAGTCTCCATCTCCTCCCGTGGTCGTTGTGAGAACCACCTGAGGGATGCGCCAGGATAATGGGCAGCAGCGTTATCCTGTTATTTTATTTAATCCACTACGATCTCCAAGACGGCGTCGTCGTTCGTCACCCGACACGTCTCATTGCCCGCGGAGGCGAAATGTGGGCTGCGGATAGCCACTTTGCTACACATCGTAGCAGGTGGAAGGAAGTGGTCTCTACCTATCCCATTAGGAAACAGGCGTGACTGTATATATGTATGTATGTAGTATATACTATGGTCTCTGCCTACCCTTATGGGATACCCTTATGGATATGGATATGTATCTCCAAGACAAATACCAAGCGTGAAGATTATGACAAATCCCTCCTATTTAAGGAGGAGGCCCATCTCCAGCAGTGGATTTCTACGGGCTGATGATGATGAAATCCTAGGTTTGAATCCTGGTTTTGAGTTGTACAGATACAATATGTAGTACTAGGAGTACGCTGGAGATGTTTGCGAGGCGTGTTAGACTCTTATAGAATAAAAATACCTGTAGTGACCTATAGCGTCACATTGAAAGGCTTTGGTATTAATTATGGGCGAACTACCAATGTTCCTCGGTCCATTTAGAGCACTTCACGTAGTCCAGTGCTTGGTGCGCAAATCCGTGTTTCGCTCTCCGCTACGGCTGCAAGGGAGAGCAACCCAAGCCCCTACTACCTTAAACGTCATTCCCCGTAGGTCCCCTGCCACCTATTTATTTATTTATTTATAAATGGAAAACCTATCCAACAGATAGCCAATTACAGGTTTTCACGCATAGAAAATAATAGTATTGTGTGAACAGAGCCGTCACGCCATAGTAGGAATCATAGAAACATCAAAAACCTAGAAAAGTAATTCTCATGTGAAGAATAATAATGACGACAGTGACATAAAACATGTGTGTTTTAAATATGAAATACATACACTGTGAATGTATACTTGTATGTATGTACATATGTATACTTAGGATATTCCGGTATGATGACTAATTGGTATAGTAATAGTGACCCTGCTTCCTTTATGAAGAAATCCCAGGTTTGAGTTCCGATTTTTTGTGCAAAAATAATACATACTACTGCAAACCACGTTGCGATATGTCTTAATGCAGATATGTAAACTGGAATCCACCTTGTAAAGACAACTATAAACGGTCATTACCTCACATAAACCGCCCTGCCATTAACCTGCTGTATTTCATGGTACAATAGTGCGATAGCATCCTAAGTCACGCGACCACACGCTTAAATTACACCAATTACCTAAATCATTTCTAATTTCCTAAAAAACCTGCTGAAATAAAAATTAGATTGTTTTTCGTAGTTATATATTGAAATTTTATTGGTCTCTTAATTATTTATAGCAAGAACTGTTTACTTTTAATATTAAACAGTTAATAGATTAATGAGTAATATCTGTTAATATAAAAATCAATCGCCATGCGTTAGTCTCGTAAAAACTCGAAAACGGCGCGACTGATTTGAATATTTTTTTTATGTTTTGATCGCCTGAATACAGAGGTGATTTATGAAAAAATAAAATTAAGAAAAACCCAAAGGAACCACCGAAAAATCGAAGAAACAAAAATTATTTTAGGTGTTATGAAGTTCGCCGGGTCAGCTAGTAATTGATATAATAGGAACGATGCGTGATACTGGCATCATAATTGCGTCACTACATCCCTTTCCGTGGGTGTTGTGGGATGCTTCCCACAACACCCGCGGAATATGGGCAGCGGCGTTAACCTGCGCTTCAATTAATATCCCCAAGACGCCTGCTAAGCGTAAAGTTACTTCAAATCCCTTCCTTTTATGTAGGAAAACATTGTCCAGTAGTGGACTTCCGTGGTCTGGTCATGATAATGATAACTGGTAGATTAGTTGCTATATTGAGAGAGTGATAGTAATGTAATACTTATCCCGAATTAGAAAGAAAATAAGAGCAAAGAAATAAAGAGTTTAAGAATCTGGGGATGGAATTCGAAAATCGAAAGATCTCGATCGATCCCAGCCAGGTACCCTAATACCGTGGCTCACTCAAATTGTGGGTGTTGAGACACAAAACGATAAGTGTTGTTGGTGTCTCAAGAACACTGATCGTTAGCAGGAATTCTGGAGGCTTACGGGAATGATGTCAGATGGCAATCGATCACCCGCCATACAGCCGCATGATATTGTGGCGACTTACTTCACTACATAGTTGAATACATAGAAGAAATTTGATAGGGGCTTATATACAACATCCCGAGATGAAGCGGTGGGAGCTTTGACAGACATAACACCTGACTGGCCAGAAGAAAATCTTCTGGCCAGCCCTTTTTTCTCCTTTTGATCAATATAATATAATATTCTGATCATTTTCACACATTGTTCTAGTCTATCTAGTATCTTGGTTATAGGACAACTATATACATATGTACATAAATGCTAATAAATCCTATTTATACTATTAAAAAATTATTAAATGTCAAATTCTGCAAATCATAGATATTTAAAAAAACTACTCCGATCGACTAATTAAGGCTTCTGAAACCAAATCCGTCTATGTTTTTTTGTTTGTTCTAGCTGCACGCAAAAACCAGAGAGTAGAATTAGTCCAGTAAAATTGAAAATACAGCTTGATTCCTGTTTTAGTAGCCACCACTTAGGTGTGAATGCTTAAGTAAAAGTATTTTCTAAGGCATTTATATAAATCTATGATTGTTTCGGGATTTCCCATGTAGCGGAAAACCGACAATCATACGGAAGGAGCCTCGGGCAAAAACTAGTATATAGATAAACATGTACAAACATTCGTGCACATCACACAAAGTTGGTCCCTACCAGGATTCGAATCCTGTACCAATGGTCTCAGAGTATAACTAACAAAGGAGTAATCTGATGTAAGATGGGCAAAAGAGAAAATAATAAAAATTTAATTAACGCAAAGCATATTGCCTCTGCAGAGGCCAATTAATTAGTGCAGTTCTGTTGTCGGTTCATTTGATGCGCTCTCAGTAACAAAGATAAGCCGCGCATTTATATTTATCTAAGTAAAACTCTAAAATTGTCTGAATGTTGGTCTAGCATAAAATACAATGTCAATCGATTAATTAATTATATGACAATAACTACACTCAATATCCATTGTAATGATGAATTTTTAACAAAGTTAAATGTTGCACTAAATCAAATAAATTACGAATCCCTCTGCATCAGGCCGTAAGAGTCCACTGAGAGACATGGACCTCTTCTTTAAAAGGGAGGTATTTGCCATAATTTCCACGCTTGGCAGACATCATAGAGATCGCAGTATATGTTGATTGAATAACAGGATAACGATGCTTCCCATTCCTCTGTTACATCCCTCAACTAGTTCTCCCAGATTCCACGAGAAGAAATGCAGTGATACAATTATTGTGCCGTAAATTGTGAATCCCTCATGATTATCAGCCCGCGTAAGTCCACGGTCAGATATGAGGCTTCACCAGACATGGGGCAAGTGAGACTGTCAGACTAAGGTAACACTTGCTCAATCTGCTTCTAGTTCTAGACTACCATGACGTTTGTTTTCTCGACACTACTGAAGAACTTCCTAATAAACTTGAGCATTTGTGGCAACGAATACATAAATATTCGTTTTATGTTTGGTCTCCGAAAATACGAAAATTTGTTGGTGTTACGCAAACGTATGAAGTGGGTGCCTGTCCGGAAGCGTGAAGATGCTCATGTTCTGTCCTTTCTTTATTCTATTCATCACAATTTAAATTCACTAGCTTGTTTCCGGAAACGTTTTGAGTATCTTATCCCCAGGGGAGAACCCTACCATACTAGTTCTTCTCTTCTTTTGCGTATCCCGCACCACAAATCCAGTCGTTACAGTGAGTCTCATTGTGCCTGCGGTACGCCTCTGGAACGCGCTTCCTCATTCTATTCAAGGTAGCTCTTCTCCGAGTGTTTTCAGAAAAAGAGTTAAGGAGCACTTTCTCTCAAAGTTATATATATGTCTGTTTTTTGATGTTTTCGGTATTTATATATATGTATATTAACCTAATGTAATGTATACCCAGTCGAATTCGGTGACTGACCTCTTTCTCGAAGTTGAATTAACTAGCCGGGATGACATGTTCCAGGTATACGTATTCTATCATAATTTCGATAATAGAATTCTCTAGGACTATTCGGTGGAGCACTATAAATAGGGTACAAAAACAAATTGAAGATAAATTATCAAAAATTTCTAGTTTTATACACAAAACAACTATCCTAGGCTTAACGCCTTGGAACTACGACTATTATTTTTGTATATTTAAAATGTAATTTTACATCATAATAATCACCCCTCTCATAATGAGAGGGGCCAGGCTGTAGTCCACCGCGCTGGCCTAATATGAGTTGGCGGACTTCACACGCCGTTGATAATCTCTCAGACATCTAGGTTTCGTAAAGGTTTTTTTCCTTCATCGTTTGAAGCAAATAATAATTAATTATTAAATTACTAGCTTTTACCCGCGGCTCCGCCGGCGTGAATGTCGGGTTTTCGCTACATGAGAAATACCGACACAATCATAGATTTATATAAAAAGCCGCAGAACCACTTTTACTTGACCTGTCGTACCTTAATGGCGGTTACTAAAACAGGGCTCAAGCTGTATCATCAATTCTACTGGACCGATTTTGATGAAACATGCCGCATTATTTAAGTCGGAATAGTATCTTTAAGACTATAATTATTTGACCAAAATCTACTCGCTGGTTTTTGCGTGAAGTCCGAACAAACAAACAAAAAAACAAACATCGATGGATTTGGTTTCAGCAGCCCTCAATTAGTCGATCTGAATAGTTTTTCTTTTAAATATCTTTGATTTTTTGAAACTTTCATATTTAAAAATTTTATAATAGTATAATGTCAAACAGTCAGAGGTGCGTGCGTTGGATTTGAATACAAAATCTAAAACATGGCGTGCATAGTCCCACCACTAAGCTATTACTGCCGAATTGATGGTATTCTATTATATTCTGATGACAGAATTCGGTCACGTCGTTTGTACGCGAAGTAGGCCGACAGGCTGGCCACTTGTCATATTGGGCCGGAAATATTTCATCAAAATATGGGCTTACCACACAGTATGCCTCTTTGCATAACTCCCTCCAGATAACAGCCGTGCAAAGCAAACTATTAACGAATAATATATCATATTATAATATTACGTTATTTATGAATCATGGATAACTTATATTAATTTTAATTTCAGCTACTTGAATAGATGAAATATCAAAAGTGTACAGTGAGTGACCGGGTTGCAGACTGCCGATCTCACAGATATTTTTGGAAAATCGATACTAATATTATCCCTCTAACTTTATTATTAGTACTCAGTATTTTGAACCGCTAAATAAATAAAAACCTTAACGAATTTTGAATTGCGAATGCAGAATATCTAAGCCTAGAAGAGAGAGCGCCAAACAGGTTTATGAATTATATCGAGCGACAACAATAAAAATATTTTTAGCTGTTCTCCATTGCGTCAACTCTTGGATCAAAATACATGCAGTATTTTGATCTTTACTTATAATAAAATTAGAGTGTCAAATAACATTTTTAGTAGTTTAGTTATTATTCATTTTTTGTTTTTTGTTTAGTTATAGTATTTGTGTTCGGATTTTTTAATTTTTTTATTTATTTTGATTGCGTATCTGTATTTGTATTTTAAAAGTCTAGCACAGTCAGTTTTACCTGTTATTATTATTTATTATATTTTAATCTGCGTAATACTTAATTACAGTACATTGATGGTCAAGTGGTGCCAGATACGACTTGCGATCAAAGGGTCTTATGTTCTAAGTTATTTCTAATCCATATACTCGTACGGTCTACATTTTAGACACCAATATAAGTAGAGGAGAAGAAAAACTTTGTAAGGAAACCTGCATACCCGCTTTGGTGTGTGAAGTCTACCAACTCGTTCTAGACCAGCGTGGTAGACTATGACTTAGACTTCCCCTTCGTGATTAGGGGAGGTCCGTGCCCCTAAATGGAGACGAATATGGACTGGGGATAAGGATGATGAATACTTAATGGTGGAATTTTGTCTGCCACCGTATCATGTTTAAACATTCCAGTCCATACAAAAGTTAACTGGAAGAAATCACAGTTTGCGATAAGAGCGCCCTGTGTACACGTTACGTAATTGTAATATAACGTATCTTTGTTAAAACGTGTTGAACTAGTGTGCAATAAAAGAGTATTCTATTCTAAAACTACTACATAATAATATGTTATCTCTTTTGTTTGCAAACAATTGTGAATACTTTCTATTCCTGCAAACAAACATCCAAGTTGACATTAAAATTGCATTTAGTTTCATCAATGAGCTGTTTTAGGAACCAAAAAGGGTATTTGTACGTAAATACGAGGCAAAAGTTAAATTGTGCATATTTAATATGAATAAACAAAACATAAAGAACATTTATGACCCGCACTGACTTTGCCCTGGTGATATTCGGCTTTATTATTTACACGGCTGTAAAACAAGAGTGTACTGTTTTCATAGTTATTGCGAGTAAGCTGGTTGTGAAATGGTCACATTTTGGCCAGCATTTTCCCCGCAGTTTTCACAAGCACTACGTTGACCAGTGACATTTAGTCAATAGCCTTACGTTTATGTTTGTTCCGACGAAACTGGTCAACGGCAAATGTTGGAATTTGTTTAGACATTGTATATATATATATATATATATATATATATATAGGTTTCGCCATAACTTCCTGACTAGTATCTTGATGATCGCAATAAATATTCGTGAAATTGCAGAATATTGCCGCTGCCCTGGTATATCCTTCAACTGGTTTCTTGTAGTACCTGACTGACCACTTAAGGAATAGCATAATGATGGATTGATGTAATAAGGATTAGAAAAGGAATGCTCCAATATTTTGGTCATTTAGAAAGGATTAGTGGGAATCGATTGTCGAAACGAATATACCGGACAAAATATACCGGACAAATGTGAGATATATTAGAAAAGGGCACCCAGGATAAACTTACCTTGATCAAATCAACCACTTCTTTCAAAAAAGTCAAATTTGTAGAACCGTTCATCGATGAAAGTGTATTAAAAGATGTATAATATGTGGTGAATTGTAGTCTCTGTCCACCCCTATGGAATACCGGAGTGGGTGTATATATGTACCATAGGAATATATGAAATAAAGATTACTGTGTGGTCATACTGCTCGTATATTAACAATTCTATAACTCGTCTAACCTTGTTTCATTTTACTTTTGTCTTTTTAAATTATCATTATTTTTCTTTAATTGCACACTATAATGGCTTAATAATGTTGAGCAAATCTTGGTGTCTGCTCAATGAAAAGGATAGATTTAACTAAAGATTTCAGCTTTCGTTGCGAAAAAGATTCTAGAATATATATACAAACAAAACACACCGAATTGACAGAAATATGACCGATTTCCGTGGCACTCTTCTGGTGCTTACAGCTGCGCGGAACCATCATGCGTCCCTTGAGATCGTTACTATTACATGAAGGCAAAAAGCCCACACATGCAAGATCCTGAAATGTCCGCAATATTTTGGGACCGAAATATGTTGCCCCAGCTCACATCAACAATTCTCAACATTTGCGGGTAGCTGTATCTGAATGGATCGTGACATACTACTCTGGAGCACGCAATCTAACATTAAAATACGTGCAGGAGAATTACCTCAAAAATAAAACAAGATAAATGGAATATTGCAAGGCCTTTATCGTAAGTAATACCGCTTGTTTCGGTTAAGAAAATATTTTGAAACCTTTCAAGTATTCAGTGCTGATTTATGAGTATACTAAAATTTAATGGTTAGTGCTTTCAGTAAATATTAAATTTGATACTTTCCATTTGCTGAATATTTAGCAAGTAAAACAAAGATGGGCACGGTTAAATTACAAATACCATTTGTTGCACATACAAACATGAAATACTTAGTAAATAGATGACCAGATACGATAATTATTTGGACAACTTGACTCTTTTGTATATAGATGAGTAGTGTTTTATAAAATTATTAAATATCAAATTTTGTAAATCAAAGATATATAAAAAAAAACTTCTCAGACAGACTAATTAAAGGCTTCTGAAACCAAATCCGTCGATGTTTGTTTATTTGTTTGTTTGTTCGAGCTTCACGCAAAAACCAGATAGTAGATTTTGATTAAATTGGTACAGTCTTAAAGGTCGATTCGTTCGATTTAAATACTGCGGCATATTTCATCAAAATCGTATCAGTAGAAATAAAGATACAGCTTGATCTCTGTTTTAGTAGCCGCCCTTAAGGTGAGAGAGCTCAAGTGAAAGTGGTTTATATA
>WUAW01002633.1:1285-25739 GCA_017165845.1 Thaumetopoea pityocampa | reverse complement strand
GAAACCTGCATGCCCGCATGGGTGTGTGAAGTCTACCAACCCGCACTAGGCCAGCGCAGTAGACTACGGCCCTGATCAGGAGGGGGATTACCCTCCTGATCAGGGGAGGTCCGTGCCCCTGTAGTGGGGACGATGTGGACTGGGGATGATGATGAGGATGATGAAATGTGTGTAATATAAATAACACAATATTCTGTAAGATGTTTAGATTTTATCCACTTAACATCAGACAACCCAATTGTTCTAGTGTTCTCTTTTTCAAATTATTATCTGGGGTGGTTTGAGGTCATGTCAAAATAAAAAGTCTGCAAAGGCATTGAGACATTGAGCGGTTTCGTGATCCGTTGTGGTTAGCCCACCACTGCCCTTCAATACTGTGCTTGCCCCATAACCTTAACAGACATGAGTCTACATCGCTACCCTTTCCCGGAATCGCTTTAAATGGGCGCTCAAAACTTTGCCCATTGCATCCACGATCTTCGAGAACTCCTGCTAATTGTTCTTGCAAGTGTAAACCTAGGTGATAGGATACGTAGATACTATAAGTACGTTACATTGCTTAGATGACATATACGTATACATGCTAGTCGATTTGTATGAACTTTTAATTCATAATAAATAGTCACCTAATAAAATTAGGTTAAGTTTCTGGGGAACATGCATGCAGGATGGAAGGATACTGCTGGAATTGGTATCCTTATCAAAAAGAAGGGATTTGCAATAATTTCCACGTCTGCTATGAGGCGTTTAAGAGATCAGAGTAGATTTTTATGAATAACAGAATACTGCTGCTGACATTATCCTGGTGCATTCCTTAGCTGATTCTCACAGCATTCACGGGATGATATGGAATGACGCTATTTTTATGCCGGTACTGCGAAGCTATATAATAAAATTGAATAACAAAAAAAAACAAATATTTTAAGTATAATATGAATCTGTACATAAATTTTCGTCCATTTAAAAATCTTATTTAATTTATTATAAACTAAAAGTATTTACGACGTGATGATTTACATAGACATTTAAAAAAACTTTTTGGCGATGGGTCAAATTCAGAAAATGTTTCTAACACCGCTCGTATGCCAAATTGATTATATTTTCCACAACATTAAAGTCGATTTTTTCTTTTCAGAACTTTTAACAAATGGCAATCATCCAAAGGGTGTGATAGCAGTGTTCAAAGAGATATCAGATCCTGAACCAGATGATTCCAAAATGTCAGTTTTGGCACAAACTAGATTAAAAGACTTAATGAGAAAACTTGAAGACGCATTACCTGAGAGCCACATTATAAAGCTGGAGTGAGTATTTTTATACAATAGAAATAATACATAATTGCAGTGTTATCCTATTAAAACCCAAATAATTAATTGACTGATACTCTTTCCATATCACTCAAATGGTAACTAATGGATCTACTCTTGCTATTTTAATTATGGTGATCATATTTAGTCTTAGACAAATCATCAGAAATCTGTACTTGGAGTATGCTAGATGACTACGAAGCTATCTGCTGAATGTCAAATGAGTTGTGTGCTGTAACTAGAATCCGTAGGCTTCTTAAAACCAGATTACACATATAGAAATAAATACACAATACGTTGTTGACTTGGATATAAATATTCATGCTCTTTGAACTGATTGACACAGTGGTTGCACATCTTGCTTTCTGTACTAATGAGTCCTAGATTCAACTGGAGGTGGGGACAATCTTTGTGTGATGAGCACAAATGTTTTATCGTAGTAATTGAAGTATTTATCTATATATGTATGTATGTATGAGTATTTATCTATATAAGTATGTTGTCCAATTCCCATGGTACAAGAAATTCCAGTTTGGGGTTAGATAAGTGTATGTAGTCCAGAACTTTATTTTTACTATCAAATATTTTTAAAATGTTTTTTTTTAATTATTTAGAAATGATAAAAATATTAAAAAGTGTTATCGGTGATCTAAAGAGAGGAACGAAAAGAAAGAAGTGAAAGGAAAGAGGAAGAAAATATAGATGGTGCTAAAGTGGATCAACTAAATGAATTTGTGTACTAAGGAGCTATGATTTCAAGAAATGAAAAGTGTGATAGTGATACTGAAAGAAGAGTTATTGCGCGTAATCAAGT
The DNA here is from genome assembly GCA_017165845.1 of Thaumetopoea pityocampa. Classification (NCBI taxonomy): domain Eukaryota; kingdom Metazoa; phylum Arthropoda; class Insecta; order Lepidoptera; family Notodontidae; genus Thaumetopoea; species Thaumetopoea pityocampa. The sequence goes on along the minus strand of WUAW01002633.1, from coordinate 23,618 downwards.
GAATGGTACCCTACTCTTCTCAGTCAGTCAGTCTCACAAAAGGCTCGTCTGGCTATCCACAATAGTATGTTGGTAGCTATACATATGCATGTCATGTTATGTGAACGCGCTGGAAATGCGTTCTCTGTGAAGTATCTGTTCTAGTGTCTGTGAGTTACCCCGACTGATCGATTGAGAAATAGCGTGATAAGGAATCGGCGTAAATTGAAGTATATAAGCCACGAGTATATAAATCACATAAGTACTCGTATAATATATGAAATGCGCCATTAAACGTATATACGTACGTTGAAAATTTTAGAGGAACAGAAATCTAGGAAAGAACCAATGAACTGAACGGAACTAGGTTTTATAAACATTATAACAATCAGTGCAACAGCGGTAGGGATATATGTATGAACTTGTAAACAACTTGCCAAATGAGTATTTATTAATTGAAATTGATAAAAGTTTGATCATTTTTAAAACATTTGAAATGATATTAACGAGCTTAAGAGGTTCTTCTTTAGTGAATTCTGATGAGGAGAAAATTATGTACGAGAAACTTCATAATTTTCTCCTCCGTAAAGTTCTTGAAAATAAATAACGATAAAAATTTTATTTTATGGACTCTAATATCAATTATAGAACTTAAAGTAAAAAGTACGGAGGTAAAACGAGTGACAAGAATTTTTAACAAGTCCATAAAGTGAGAACATTTTTTAGTAATTACATATAAAATCAATTTTAATCACATAGCAACTATTTACAACTATAGAAAATATATATCATGGTTTCACAAGCAGTATTTATTTATTTATTTATTCTTATTGTACACAAGTAGGTAAATACATTTGTAAATAAAGAAAAAAGATGTACAAAGGCGAGCCTAACTCAAAAATTGAGTTTTCTTCCAGCAAACCTTAGAATGTAAAAATATTTGAGATTAGAAGGAGAATAGGATCCAGTGTACTAAGTACAGAAGCATACACAAACATACATATACTTATACAAATACCGAAACACACTAAAATACGTACATACATATATTATTTTGAGAGAAAGTGCTCCTTAACTCTTTCCTTGAAAATACTCAGAGAAGAGCTATCCTAAATAGAATGAGGAAGACAATTCCATAGGGGTACCGCACCCACAGTGAAAAACTCACTGTAACGACTAGATTTATGGTGTGGTGTACGCAAAAGAAGAGAAAAGCTTGTGCGGCAGGTTTCTCCCCTGGGGATAAGATACTCAAAACGTTCAATATATTTCTATGCGGTACATTCGTTTAACATATAATCAAGTTACATCAGTATAATATATATTTTATTCAGATCATCTTCAGCAGAATCTTCTAGAACAGATGTGGTGTCTGATTCTGAAGAAAAGTTGGCCCCTTTCAGAGAGAGTGTTCAGGCCGTTGTAAGTAGTCTGATTGACGACAGCCTTAGTACTGAACCGGATCAGGGCAAAGGAAGAAAAAAGACTGTACAGGTGAATAACTTACATAAATATTAAGTAAAAGTAATATTTATATCTATTGATGATATTTCATCAATAGATATTTTTATTTTCAGTTTTATATATATAGCTTTTATTAGTTCATCTTGAACTAATTATTCCAGGTTATAGTAGCTTATGAAGCTTCAGCTTTCGTATTCCATGAATAACAAAACCTTCTTGAATTTTAGAATTATTATACATATGCAAGCACTAACGATTTTGTAGCGTAATTCAATAGAATAAATATATATGATAACATCGTCGAAATTATTTTTAAAATCATCTCTTTAAAATTAATTTCGTAATAAAGAAGGTCGAGCTTTCGCGAAGTTCAGAATCCCAATCACAGTACGTACTTTGATGTTTTTAGTTGACAGCTTAGCAATGGGCGTTAATTAATTATTGATTTTCATATAATTGCTTACAGGAAGTGTTTCTGGAACACATCACTCATCTTAGAATATGTATAGAACATAATCGTTTGTATAAGGTTAACATTAAGCAAATTGAAGACGCTGTCAAAAGTATTCTAAACAGCGCTAAGGAAAATTACGAGAACCGTAGCAGACACCCTCCGATGCTAATATTTGGTCCCGACGCTTCAGGGAAGAGCACTTTGCTGACGCATCTGTACTTTAAATTCGAAGAAATATTCCCTAAGCCTGTATTGAGGATAATCAGATTTTCAGCTTCTACACCTAGATCGGCCTATAATTTGGAGCTCCTAAGAGTAATGTGTCAACAGATATCGATAATCTTAAACATTCCCGAGGGATATTTACCAAAAGATGCAAGTTTTGATCCATTGTATATAAATAATTGGTTCCAAAGTCTGCTGAGAAGATGCGAGGAAATGGAGAATGAGATATTGTTGATATTTATTGATAATGTTCATAGAGTGAATCCTTTGGAGTGTGATATTGTGACAGGATTATCATGGCTACCGATGTCGTTGCCGAGAAACGTGTTTTTAGTGTGTACCAGTGCGGTATCACTGGAGCAACTGCAACTGACACCCGCTCAAAAGGAAAAGTTCAAAGTTCAGAACTGTTATTATTTATTGGACGCGATCGAGGAGGGCCTTGAGAATAATAGCTACGGAGACTATATCGACGGTGCTTTCGATAAATTAGAAGTCGTCTTCGGTGCTAAAGCATTTAGTAAATTAGCAAGTAAGTAGTACATGAAAATTACTGATAAATTACTGATAAAAAAGTTATATAGTTAGATATGTGAAAACTAATTGTTTAAGCGAGTACTATGCTCAAGTAGATGATTTTATCTGCGTTACAAAAAATACTGCGTTATATTACTTTGTCCGATAGATGTATTTTTTTATTAGTAAGTGCTCAAAGGCAAAAACTTGTGGTTTAAAACAATAGATTAATTGGTGAGTGATTGTACCACACACACTAAATCATAGCAGTTTACTAAGCTAATAAAAGTACACAATTTACAAACTAACTTACATAGAAATAGACCTAGTAATACTTTTATATTATAGTAGAATCAGTATTTATATCTATACTTCTCAATGTGCACTAATCGTGCTCATATCTCTAGCGACTAATTTTCTACAGGGTACTCAACATCTTTTAAATGGACTCGTCCCCTTAAATTTTCATCTCACACGAGATGTGTACTTACTGTATCGCAAATGTTGATCCAGATAATTGCACACACTCGCTCTCAGCTTTAAACTTCCTCGGTATTTTCATGTGATGTTTACGATGTTTTGTTTTCGTATTTTTGTGATTAAAAATGATTTCCTTTGTACAGCGTACATATATAAAGTTATAAATGAAATAAATAAATATAGTAACAATAAAAAAATATAATATAAAAAAATATAATATAGTAATAATAAATATACTTAAAGTTATAAATGAAATAAATATAGATAAACATATTAGGTCAGGGAAAGTTTCTTCGTATTTTACATACAAAATGAAGACAATTTTTTTCATAGTATATTTAAATTTATTTATAATATATATGTACCGTATTGTTCAATAACTTGTTGTGATCTTGTTAGGTAATAACATGATGCATTTGCTATATAAATTTTGAGACTTCTGATTAAAAAACAGCAACAAATAGTTTGGACATTCCTCTTTTGCCAGTCAACCTTACACTACTTAAAGAATTTTGAAGGTACCGAAACAGGTGGATATCTGAAGATGCTAAGTCAGGGCTATATGGTGGATGCATTAACACGTCCCAGCCAAACTCTTGTAATTTTTACTAAGTGGCTAAATAAGTGTGAGGTCTGGCGTTATCATGATGAAAGACCACACCCTTTCTATTGTTCAATTCCGGCCATTTTTAGTCAATTTTTTGATTGAGTCTCAGCAGCTATTAGCAGTAAAGATCCGAATCAATGGTTTTACCCGGCGGCAAAAGCTCATACTAAACGATGCCCTTCCAATCCCACCAAACACACAACATCACCTTATTGCGGGTTAATCCAGGTTTTTGTCACAGTCTTTTCACGCGTTCTTATAGGTGATCCATTTTTCATCACCAGTGTTCATTCTCTTCAAAAACGGTTCAATTTCATTACATTTTAGCAGGGTATCTCAAATGAGTATACGGTTCATTAAATTTCTTTCTGTGAGCTCGTGTGGTACCCAAATATCAAGCTTTTCTGTATAGTTAGACTTTTTCAAATGGGTCTTGTGGTCTTGTGGTCAATTTCCAATTCTTCAGCTATTTTGTTTGTAACTACTAATATCCAATGTTTCAAGATTGTTCACGATTATTGACGATTAATACACAAAACAACACCAAATTTATATATTAAACATCACAATAAACTAATATAAAACATTAAAATGAAACTTCAAGTCACGCTTCACTCGAGTTGCCGCCAAAACCTGGCGGTAAACAAATTTTATGTTTTCTTTTTTTTATTTAACTTTTTTCATGATATCAAAATCAGCCAGAAATAAACAATACAACCAAAGAGAATTAACTACAAAATAATAATACGTACAAACAAAATAATACGTACAAAATACGAAAAGACTTTTTCTTCGACCAATTACTTTACGGTCAATGATATAAATGAGATACGTGTGTGTTACGGTCATAGATATAGATGACATAATTATAGATAAATATTAATATTAACTTCGGTAGGCGCCCAAACAGTACGACCAATGATTTAAAGAGTGTCGTGGGTAAACATTAAATGCAAAAAGAGACCAAAACTCAATGTTATACCCTCTGGAGAGGAAAGCAGCAGCTTTCCTCAAAATGACGATAACGGTGATTTATAATAACTGTAGTTATTTTTCGATGTCATATATACTGGCCGAAAGATTGATAAAATTATCTAGTTAACATTAATAATTCCTTAACGTGTTTTATTTTTTTAAAGTAACAAAATATCGTAGTTTGTACCAAAAGTCCAGACGCAGCCGTATTAAACTCGGTTAAAAAAGCAGTGATAGCCTAGTCTTAATCTACGATAGTCAAGTCTTAGATTTTATGTTCGAATCTAACCTGTGACGTCGTAATCGTGTATAATACGTATTAATAATTAATTATCAAGCGGTGAAGGAAAACATAAGGCCTGCATGCCTGAAAGATTTGCTCAACTCAGTGTGAGATCTACCAAACTAAGCGTAATCTCTCCCATTCTGAGAGGAGACCACCTGCAATGGGAGGGTAGATAGGTTACTGATGGTTAAGATTGGTTAATTCCTGACGGTTAATACTAAATTAGATTTTCACTAATAATAGAAATAGGATATTTCAAAATATTGCTAGCATAGCTACGTTCAATAAAGATTTAATAAATCAGGCTCTGCTGTTATATCAGGAAATGCAGCTTAAGGAGAGTCCAAATGACGGGTTACCATCTGATGTCATTTCTCTGTGCCCCCACGAGTCCTATTTGACAAATTATTTAAATACTAGTTAGAATCCATTGTTTTAAATGCCCTTTGATGTAAGGAAAATCCATAAACTAGTACTCATCGGTATTTCGAACCCCAGACCTTCGGATCAGAAGGCCAGATTAATTACTCATCTTTCTTCTATATAAGCTATACTTAACGGAAAATGGAAATTATTACTGTTTGCTGCCACGCCTGTTTACACCACGAATATAAATGGATTGTAACATAACGACCCGCAATATCACAAATACAAACTTTGTGCGCTAGTATGTAGGGTTGCCAGACCCTAAAATATAAAAGCCGGATTCGGCGCTGTATTATACTGGACAATTTATTCTAAAAGTCAGACATACCTTTTTACAGCTGGACATCACTTTTATAATAAAAAAATAGAACTCGATTGGGTTTGTATTAAAATTGTTTTAAATTTATCCACTTCGACGTAGCTTGGCATATCCAAAAGCCAGACATACCTTTTTAAAGCCGGACATCACTTTTATGATAAAAAAATAGAACTCGATTGGGGTTGTATTAAAATTGTTTTAAATTTATCCACCTCGACGTAGCTTGGCATATCCAAAAGTCCAACAAAACCGGACAAGTCGCACATGAAAACATTTGGCCAGACACGAGCGTAAAAAGACAAACATAGTTTGGTAACCCTGCGCGTGTGTTAACCATATTTGTGTTACTTGCTTCATTGTTTGTAGGTTACATCACTTGTTCAGAGTTCGGCCTCACAGAACTAGAACTGTTGGAACTTCTGATGCCTACAAGTAACAGCGACGCGCTCATAACGCTGAGAGGAGCCAACTTCAACTTTTCTACGTTATGCGTCGCTAAGTATATGATGAGTGAGTATTTAATTTATGACTTAACATTCTTTCTTACCTTTCGTTGAGTGGGGGCCTGGTGATTTGTAATTATATATACATATACTCGTATATGCATGGTGCATAGAGTCCTTTGGTGGTGTAGTGGTTTTAAACGCGGCTTACGATCGAAGAGTCGTGGGTTCGAATCCCGGTCCCGTACCACTGAGTTATTATTTGTAATTCATGTAAGGTTTACATTCTAGACACCAATGTACTTAACGGAGAAGGAATACTTCGTGAGGAATCCTGCATGCCCGCATAGGTGTGTGAAGTCTACGCCAGCGTGGCAGACTACGGCCTAATTCCCCTCCTGATCAGGGGAGGTCTGTGCCCCTATAGTGGGGACGATATGGACTGGGGATGATGATATGCATAGTTTGACTGTGTGGCGCTGGTAATAATAACGTCATTTCGTCGCTTTCCGTCGGTACTATGAGAACAAACTAAGCGATTTACCAGGATACCGAGCAACAATGTTATACTGTTATTCAATCAAAATCTACTGCGATCTCCAAGACGCCTGCCAAGTGTAGACATTATGGCAATTCCCTCTTTTTTAAGTAGGAAGCCAGCAGCGCAGTTCCACAGGCTAAGGATGCCGCTTATTATTTTTATATGATTTATTTCACATGTGATAAGAAAATAAATACTATTAAAAAAATTAATCGTGTGGTTACGCGTTAAAATTATTCTATCATATTAAGTTATTAATAGAACATTTTTATAACACCATTAAAGTTATTACAAAAAAAAATAATTCTATATTAACACAAAAGATCAAACGGAAAATTACATAGTTCTCAAGAATACGTAATATCTATCTATACTAATAAAATTATTAAATTTTCAAAAATCAAGGTTATTTAAAAACAAACCACTCAAATAGACTATTAAGAGCTTCTGAAACTAAATCTGTCGATGTTTGTTTGTTTGTTCGGACTTCACGAGAAAACGAGCGAATAGATTTTAGTTAAACTATTACAGTCTTAAAGGCACTATTCCGATTTAAATACTGCGGTATATTTCATCAAAATCGCTCCAGTAGAATTGAAGATACAGCTTGATCCCTGTTTTAGTAGCTGCCGTTAAGGTACGAGAGGTCAATTAAAAGTAGTCCTTAGGTTTTTATGATTATATATTATATTTTTATTTATCTATGATTGTTTCGGGATTTTCCAAGTAGCAGAAAATCTAAATTCACGCGGGCGGAGCCGCGAGCAAAAGCTATATAATAATATGATTCTTGAATGATAAGGAGATAGTACATAATAGACAAGATAATATATAATGACCATTAGTTCAACATTAAGTTGATTCTCCGGCGGGGAATCGAACCCCGGTCTCCCGCGTGATCGGCGGGGATACTGGCCACTACACTACCGAAGAATTGGGTTAGGCAGAGACTACTTCACGCGAGTATATGCATATGTGATTATTTATTTGTTCATAGAATAACGCTGCTCAAGCTAAAATGTAAGCGTCAGATTAGAATTGATCTTTTTTTTTAAATATACAAATACAATGTGTGTAAAGATTATGATACTTTTTCATAAATACTATTTTTATTAAGTACATCTGTGGTCTGGTGATGCTTATATTCGTACTTATCATACAATTTTTGATCCCGACAGGGATTCAAATATGGGATTAACACCACAGAAAGGAGAATTATTAACACTTACAATTTTTACAATAGGTTTGTGTGACTTCATGTATGCCTCGTGAACCATCTTAAGAGATCGGAATTATGAGCAGCTTTATAATGAGATTCTGCAGTGATCTGAAATATTCCTAGCATGCGTGCGATTACGGTTAAACCCATGCCCATCCTTTTAATTGGAAAGAGCCCAGTAGTGTACTTTGACTAAATACCGAATGCAAATCGAAAACCGTCAGGCGTTTATACAAAACTAATGGAATATCGATTTGAACATACCTTGTAGTTACGAAAATATCCGAAACGAAAAGTGATACTCCCTGTGTATTGACAAAATAACATTCCCATTCTCGTGTAGGCGTGACAACACACAATATCCATTCATTGTGCGACACCTGATCCTCGCTGGCTTCGTCTGATATCCGTATTTCACTTACGATTCGCTATTTTCTGAAATGTATTTGTTTTTATATCTATTCCGATAATAAGACTTGCCAATTTTATTATTTACTTACTGAGACCTGCTGACTTTGCTCGCAGTGATCTTGTGATGATAATAATTAATAATTTAAATCCGTCCTTGATTCTCTCTGCTAAACCCCAAAACATGTGAAGCGTGCAATGTTTCGCTGTTTTGCAACAGCTGAGCCGATGTTTTTGTTTAACATATACAAATGCTTTTTCACTTAATTATGTTACGTAGGATATTGATTAGTACCTATGTTCTGTAAAACTCTCTGACATTTATTATGGAAAAAATAGCGCGAAGCCTACAAATCGTAGCCAACCTACTACTACCTTAAATTACAATTTTTCACGCAGTCGGGACTTTGTTTTTTTTTTTTTCAATAATGTTTTTATTTTCATTTGTTTTTAATCACACCCACCAACTTTGAACTAAAACTGAGTTGTGAATATCTAAATTATAGTTAATATTTAATGTCTAATAAATATAAAGAAACTCCAAAGTTGTCTTTAAATGTGTGGGGAAGGACGCGCGTGTTGTATAAAGTAAAAACAAACTTGAATGACTCCTGTTTATCCCCACATAAAATATTGATTTACAAATATAAAATATTACAATGTATACATGCTTGTCGAATTTTCGCACCATAGCCCACTCGATTCTTCCTTTGTTAGTAACCTAGCAACGACGCTCGAAATTCAAAGGAGAGTTTATGCGGCCAGGAACCACATCACCCCCGTTGGAGTGGGCAGAACCCTGCTGACAAGTTTTAGAGAAATCTAACTAGGCGTCCGGATCGGGTTCTTACCACTGGACGTTCACCTTCAGGGTTTCCAATCACCGCAGTGCAGTGTCACTAGCGCTCGCGTCAGCCAAAAAATAAGCGGGTTTGACACGGTCAATTGAAACTGTCTTCGGTCCTTTAACCATTTGCACTGTGACTGTCTTTTCAGTCCATTTTAAAACTCGAAACGGTCCTGAGTAAGACGGTTGTAAGGGTCCACGAATTGCATCATTGCGTATAAAAACATACTGACAGGTTTTTAAATCATTGTGTACGAATAAAAAAATAAATTAATAAAAATAAATAAAAGAACTTATTGAGGAAACCTGCATGCTCACTTGGGTATGTGAAGTCTACCAACCCGCACTAGGCCAGTGCGGTAGACTACGGCCTAATCCCCCTCCTGATCAGGGGAGGTCCGTGCCAAGTAGTGGGGACGATATGGACTCGGGATGATGATGAACTGTCTGTTGTACTTTATACCCTCACAAGGACTGCCGCATCTTTCAAATATCAAAGGTTCGCTGGTCTAAAACTTAATCATGGGTTAAGCTCACCTTTGTACATTTATTTTTAGTAAACATATTTTTGTGATTTGTAGAATAAAGAATAAAATATTATATACATAATAACAGAAGCAATTTTCGCAGAGTCTCTGATATCGGAGAACGTGGTGTCAGGACGAAGTACCTGGCGGTGGAAAGCCGCCGCCGCCAGCTCCCGAGCGAGGCGCCGGTACGTGCGGTCCCAAGGAGCGCTGCGGGACGCGCACTCCGATCTGGCCGCGTTGCACTTTGCCACTTTCCTGCAAGACGGCGACGACACTGACACCTCTGAAACTCAGGAACCCGGTAAGGATATATAGTCCCCACGTTCATCACTGCTCCTTCAATGAGTGCAAAACCCTATTGAGAGTTGGTGACCATTTGTCTAAAGTAAAAAGGAATAAAATAAAGAGTTACGTAAACAGTCAATTTTTTTTTTCCAATAGAAATTTTTATTATAGAAATAGAATGTGTATGAAATATTTACCAGTTTAGGTATACTTACATCTGTATTTCTTACAGGCAAATCAGCTTAAAGACGTTTCTGCGTTTGTGCGTGTGTGTGTGTGTTGTTTGTAGTTTATACACAGAGAACTAATTTAAGTGTACATGTAACTCGTAACCTTAGTACTTTAGATTTAACAACGATACGTACTAAATTTTGCTCCCCGCTGTGCCTAAAAAATTAATTCTTTAGCACAGTGGGGAACTCTCACTTCGACAATTATTTAAAAAAATTATAAAATACATCTTTTATCGAAAAATCTTTTTTTGTTCACAAAATACATTATTGTACATGTTTCTGATACATTCATGGTAATACTGTTGAACGATATTTTAGATATTTAGTTCATAAGTGCTGTGTGGCGCCGGCGTAGTAACAGCGTGACTCTCTTTCTTCCCGTTGTTGCTGTGAGAGCTTGCTATATATCAAGATAACGGGCAACAGTGTTATCCTGTTATTGAACAAAATGTACTGCGAGATCGCAGTACATCTTGTCAGTCTTGGAGATCCAAGACGCCTGCCAAGCGCAGAGATTATGGCAAATTTCTCCTTTTTCAGGCGTGGGCCTATGTCCAACGGTAGAATTCCTTGGACTTATGTTAATGATTGTACATATACTCGTACATACATTATATTTGCACATTATAATATTCTGTACATTGTAGTACATTGGTGGTGTAGTCGTTATTGGTACGACTCATGATCGAAAGGCCCCATACGATTCCCGTGCGATTTGATCCCGGTCTCATACGACTGAATTATTTGTAATTCATATACTGAATACATTGAAGACACCAATGTACTCAACGGAGAAGGAAAACTTTCTAAAGAAACCTGCATGGTTGTATGAAGTCTATCAATCCGCACTAGGCCAGCGCGGTAGACTACGGCCTAATCCCCCTCCTGATCAGGGGAGGTCCGTGCCCCTGTAGTGGGGACAAATATGAACTGGAGATGATGATAATGATACATTTGTGATTCTACTCCCGTACCAATGAATTTTTCCAATTCATGTACTCTCTACATTGTAGACAACAATATACTTAACGGAGAAATAAAACTTCGTAAGGAAACCTGCATACCGGCATAGGTATATATGAAGTTTACCAACACTAGGCACTAGGCAGTAGTAAAGTAGTAGTAGTAGTAGTAGATTAGGGGAGGTCCGTGTTCCTGTAGTGGGAACGAATGGAGACTGAAAATGATGATTGATAATTATACATATCTACTTGCACAATCATAATTCATTCAAGTTATCATGCTATTAACTAAAATACAAACATTTGATATAAAAGAAACGAGCAGAAGTAATATACTTCTAATAAGAAACGCAATTCGAGTTTATATCGAGCCACGAACAACGAAATTCAATATCTTACCGAGTCACATGTGCAAAATGTCTTTGGATGTCGTGAATTCGCTTCCAAAGGCGCATTCGAAAGTTATAGATATTTTAGCGTGTTATTTGAGTCACGTCCATGAGTTTATCGTTATCACGTAATTATGTTACTTCGTAAGATATTATTACGTGACGTTCGTTAGATTAAGTTTCAATATTGATCATGTCAAAATTTTGTAAAAGATTTTTGTATCGCATTGTTATTTATCTATCTATCTATGCTATTATAAAATTGTTAAATGTCAGATTTTCAAAAATCAAATATATTTAATAACAAATTACTCAAATCGTTTAATTAAGGGTTTCTGAAATCAAATCCGTCGATGTTTGTTTGTTTATTTGTTTGTTTGTTCGGACTCAACGCAAAAACCAGCCGATGGATTTTAGTTAAACCGTTGGAGTCTTAAAGGTACTATTCCCAATTAAATACTGCGGCATGTTTCATTAAAATCGGTCTAGTAGAATTGAAGATACAGCTTGATCCCTGTTTTAATAGCCCCCATTCAGCTACGAGAGATCAAGTAAAAGTAGATCTAAGGCTTTTTTTATATAAATCTATGATTGTGTCGGGGTTTCCCATGTAGCGGAAAACCGACATTGACACGGGAAAAGCCGTTGGCAAAAGCTAGTTATATATATTTTTATTAAATCTATTATTATTATATAGCTATAGTACGTTTGTGTAAGTATATAATATTGTAATTTTTTTTTATTATAATGTTAAATTTTGCACAATAGGATTGCACTACCATATTTAACTATGAATCCTATTCATCCAAAGGTTGTCTGGAAGAGATCGTAATTTACATTACATTTTCTATTTCTTTCTCATCGTGTTTATATTTTTTTATATATATTTGTGTGCAATAAAGTGTGCTCTATTCTATACATTATCCTAACATTGCCTCAGGGTCTGCTGTTTATTTGGTGAATGCGGCTGTAGAGCGGGTTAAGATGGCCGATTACCATCTGACGTCATTCGCATAAGTTGTTGAGACACCAACTGGCATCCACTCGTTTAAGTGTCTTCCACAGATCTTAGAAACTAAAGATGTCTTCCGATATAGTACGAAGTCGTGGCAACGTTAGCGTACCATAGGGGTCAAACCCGCGACCTTTGCACTCTCGAATTTGGGACCAGGCCTTATCCACTTCGTTACCATGAATCTTATTATAGATAATTTCTTAACAATTATTATTATCTTATTTTGTTAATAAGGTTAATATCAACTTAATTTTTTTTTCTTTTTAATTAAGTTATGTATAATGATAATGTCAACTTAATTGTTTACTAGAGGGGATTGGCGCTGTAAAGCGAGATACAGGCTATACCTAGTTCGACTGCAGAGGCTAAAAAGCTCTAATATTCTAAATGTATTAAATAAATATTTTTTATTAAAGATTTAAATTTTAATAATTTAGATCTTTTTGAGATACTTATTTAAAAGTGGCTGATAAGATTACAATTATATTAAATTTTATGGTATATAATGACTAAAAATAGCTTGTTGTTAACTATTTAATTGTAGGTTGTAGCTTAAATGTCGCAGATTCATTCATCAACGGAACTTTTACCCCCATTAGTACATTGGTGGTCTAGTGGTGCTAAATACGATTTACGATCAAAAGATCGTGGGTTCGATCCCGTCCTGTACTACGGGTTTATTTTAAATTCAGGTACAATCTACTTTGTATTGTAGATACAAATATACTCAACGGAGAAGGAAAACTTCCTGAGGAAACTTGCAGAACCCCGTGCGTGTGTGAAGTCTACCAACCCACACTAGGCCAGCGTGGTAGACTACGACTTACTTTCTCTCCTAATTAAAGGAGATCCCCGTAGTAGGGAACCTGGTTTTGTATGTAAAGCTATTTTTATTTCTACAGGCTGTGTTGACGAAGACGATGCGCTTTTAGACTCCACACCATTCCACTCGGGCAGTAGAACTGCAGCCGCGTTCACTCAACGACACGTGGAAGAATCTTGGCTACATCTACTGCTGGCTGGAGACTTCTCCAAGTTAAAGGACCTCACTGTCTGCAACTTTGACTTTTTACTGGCTGCTGTAAGTGAATTTATTTAATCAGTAACAATTTATTTTTCAATAATGTATTTATAATTTAATCATTGTGACTAAAATCTTGTTGTCCGTTGACAAATTCCGCACAAAAGATTTCCATTAAATCTTTATCAAATTTAAACGGGGCCACTCTATAGGCATAACCTGTCAAATAAAAAAGAATCGTTCGAATTTGTCAACAAAGAAAAATGTACAAGAACATCGATAAAAAACACATACTTAAAATGGATTGACATAAAAATCTACTTTTCAGAAGCCGTTTGTTTTCAGAACGGATTGATATAAATATCTAGTTTTCAGAAATCGTTTGAATTCAGAACGGGTTGATATAAAAAACTACTTTTCAGAAATTGTTTCAAATTATAATAAGAATCCACCAAAATTGTAGGTAATTTTTAAAATAATTAATATTAATAATAAACGCAACAACAGTCTACATCATTGAAACGCAAAATAGTCTGTATCGACCCTCAGGGGTCGATGATGACCTGCAAGGGGTCCACGCCAACTGTCAAAAACACATTTGAAGTTAACAAATTTACAAAAAAAACTACGCTTTGGGGGTTTACCCAAAAGTGATAAACATTACAAGTGGTATACAAGACAAAAAAGTTTGAGGACCTCTGATCTAGCTGCTTAACGATTTAATTATTCAGGGAAAATTGTTAACAAACACTAAAAACACATGAAAACTAATTGATAGCCTACCCGTAAAAAACTCTGGTCAATTATAACGACGGTCATGTGGTTCTTTCTGTGCTGTTATGACTAGTTATTATCTACGATCAAACATGTAGCGAATAGTTATTCCAGTTTAGTCGTTAATGAAAATTATAGTGACTTTCCAAACTTTAACCTACATCGTTTTGACTTCTAAACATTAATTTGTTTAGTGAACTACAAATTACTATAAGTACTATAAGTAGTATGTGTGCTATAAATTATATCTAAACTTCAGTAGACAAATTAACGTTTAGTAAGTTAAACATTAATTAGTCTACTGAAGTTTAGATGTGAAGACGATCCTTTATGTTTGGGTCCTTTGAAAAGGCATGCAAAGATAGATTAGATATTTATTAGTCTTCTTCGATGTTAGTCTTACTTTGAACATTACATATATGTTACTAGTTTACTTAAATCACTTATGCGCCATGTTCGTTCACCATAATAATAGCCTCACATCATCTTCTCTGGTAGATGCCATAACATCAATTTGAACAAAATATGGCAATATCACTTTTGAACAACGTGTTTGCTTAAAATGTTATATTGTCTATTATTTATGGATGATCTACAATAGTTAAAAAAATATGTTTTATTTCTTTATGAATTTACATTTCTTTTCAAATGATGTACTTAATTTTAATTAGTATTGAAAAACTATATGTTGAATGAAAGTATATTTCACACAAAAAACACTATTTGACACACATGTTTATACCCCGGCCCCTCAAGCTACTACCGTCTCTTCTTACTCCTTCCGAGATAGTAGTATACTATATCTTATAGTCCTTTTTCTAAATTCCATATTCCTTGCGCAATACACCTTTCCTACCTCATGATCTTTCCTTTTCTCTCCACTAAACTGTGGGAACGCAATGAACAACTTTAACACTTTTGAATCTTATAAAATGGTGGCGTCGTGGTTCGCCACCCGACACGTCTCTTTGCCCGCGAGTGCGAAATGTGGGATGTGGATAGCCACTTTGCTACATTAAGCGATCATAGTATATGGAAAGAAGTGATCTCTGCCTACCCCAATAGGCAAGAGGCGTGACCGTATGTATGTATGTACTCGTAGTATGTACTGTATGTAGTGTGATCTCTGCCTATCCTTATGGGATATCGGCGTAAGTTTATTATGTATGTATGTTTATACTGAACACCATTGTTACAGTGTTTTTGTTACACCGTAAAATCTCGATTTATATCAATACTTGCTCAAAATTAAATTGCTACCTTTTATTCTATTATGTGTGACTTAATTCGTATAAAAAGTCAGTAAATTTATGCTATTTGATGATAAACAATTACTGTATGCAAGAAATCATAAATCATCCAAGGATGATTCAGTAGACGTTGAATTATCAAACAATACCTATTTCAATCAAAATTAACAGAAATAAAATAAAATTTAATTATCATTAAAATTTAATTATCATTATAATTTAATTATCTATTTAAATTTAATTATCATTATTAATTATTAGTATGAAATGACAGATTCATTTCAATAAATCAACGGTTTTAATATTTACATATTCATGTAATATTTTTTTCTTTAAACTAACACATTTTATTGGTCTCTAATATTAAATAAGCAAATCAACACTTAATTACATTATGTACCTACTCGCTTTAATTAACAGAACAATTGCATATGTACTTTTGAGTTTCGAGCAATGTTTACCAAGTTTGTTCTTATATTACGCGTGCCAAATTACATTTAACATAAGTAGGTATCACATAAATGTGAAAGTTGGTCCATTGTATGACGCTTATAAAATAATAAAGTAACACCATTTCTTCCTGAAAGCGCTGCGAAAATCTTTTGTAGCCATCATCCCCAGTCCGTATTCGTTCTCACTACAGGCGCACAGACTTCCGTTAATCAGGAGGGGAGGTTAATCGGGAGGGCTGTAGTCTATCACGCTGGCCTAGTGCGGATTTGGTAGAGTTTACAGACCCATGCGGGTTTACAGGGGCTTTTTACAAACTTTTCCTTATCCGTTAAGTACATCGGTATCTACATTATAGACCGCACATGAATTAGAAGCAACTCAGTAGTACTAGACCGGAATCAAACCTACAACACAAACCGTATCAGATACATCTAGACCACCAATGTACTAGAATGTTCCATCAATGTAGAATACCTACACCAGGATTATATGGAGCAGCAATATACGAGTACAGCGAATCCGCGAACATCTAATTAACAGCGGTCTTGTAGACGCTTCTCAGTGTGGAAATAATCAAAACTGAATTACCCTACCGAATTGGGTTATCCTGTACCGCCGTCATAAAAGAACACACGTAAGAATTTTCGTAATACAAAATATATGCGCTTTTTGTACTGATTTTTTTGTACTGATATTAATTTGACGACTGATCGATACAGTGACACTAACACTACTGTCTGTCCCAATGAGTCTCGGGTTTGAATCCCGATAGGGATAAACTTTGTATTAGCCCAAATCGAGGTTGTCGCAGAACAATTTTCCATCTACAAAATGGCTACTTTACAACAGTAAAGTTTAAAGTTTTGCACTCGCATATCTCTGCATACTTTCCCTAAATAATTTAATTAGCAATAACTTAAAATTAGCTTACAAAAATATGCAGAGATATGGGAGTTCAAAACTAATTAAGGAAACTAAACTGCTGTCCTGTAAAGTAACCGTTTCGTACACATTGTTCTACGACAGTGTCGAAATATTTGTATCCGTGTCATGGATGTATTAAGTATTTATCTATTCAAGTATATACATACTTATATACATAAATAATAATGCAATCGTTGTCTAGTACCCAAAATACAAAAATCCTAATTTGGGATTAGATCAGTGTGTGTGGAAATGTCCTGGATATTATATTATTATTATTATCTATCTATACTATTATAAAATTCATGTGAAAATTTCAAAAATAAAGATATTTAAAAAAGAAATACTCAGATCGACTAATTAAGGACTTCTGAATCGAAATTCGTCGATATTTGTTTGTTCGGGTTTCACGCAAAAACCAGCGGATAGATTTTGATTAAACTGTTACAGTCTTAAAAGTACTATTCCAACTTCAATACTGTAGCATGTTTCATCAATATCGGTAAAGTAAAATTGATCCCTGTTTTAGCAGCCGCCGTCAGAGTCACGAGAGATCAAGTAAAAGTGGTCCATAGACTTTTTATATAAATGTATGATGGTGTCGCGATTTCCCTTGTAGCGGAAAACCGAGATTCACGCAGGCGGAGCCTCGGACAAAAGCTAGTTATATATATGTATTCAACTCTTTTTCGGAAAAAAATGTTTAGTTAGGGGCTTTTTTCTTATGATGTACGTATCCATGTAACGGTAGCAGTTAGTTTGGAGTAAATAAATATATAAAAAATGAATTCGTTTCCATCCAGAGGGATCTACCCCAAATGCGGCCGGCGTGTTTACTCCACTGAATTTAAACACGCTGATAACAATGAGATTTAGTGTTTCTTGAAATCCCTCGAGGATTCTAAGACAGTTTTGACTCGTAGAGAATGCTTTAGACATTAAATCGGCCTTTATATACTCGTATTATATATGAAATTTTCAGATAAATAAAATTAAACTATTATATAATAATAATAACATTTTAGATGACGAAATAGCTATTAATATTAATATACAAAGCCGGCATTATAATAACGTCCCTCTATATCTTCCCATGGATGCTGTGAAAACCATTTAAGGGATTCAATCAGAATAACCGGGAGCGGTATTATACTGTAATTCAATCAAAATGGGTCAGGGAGTATTTACTCTTTTAGCCTGTCCGGCTAAAAGACTTAAGTATACGGGTAAGCGACCCCGGCCTCCCGAGCTACTACTGTCTCTTACTCCTTCCGTGATAGTAGTATCCTATACCCTATAGTCCTTTTCCTAAATTTCATATTCCTTGTTCAATACACCTTCCCTACGCATAGCCACTTTGCTCATTTAATGATCGTAGCAGGTGGAAAGAGGCGTGGCTGTGTGTATATAATATATATTATAGTCTCTGCCTACCCTTATGGGATATTGGCGTGAGTGTATGTATGTATGCATATAATATACTTAAACTAATATACTATTACAACATACTTAAAAAGAAGGATAATAAGATTACGATGATTGTGCTAATTCACGAAAAAAGAGGTCGCGGTCATACTTCTCGAACGAATCACGTGTAGCACATAATCAAACAAACCATTTACTCACTCAATTGAGTTTGCTTTAGTAGTAGATTTTGATTGACATACATACATACAGTATGTATGTCAATCAAAATCTACTGTGATCTCTAAGATGTGATCTGCTAAGTGTATGTTAAGGCAAACCCCTCCTTTTTGTGCAGAAGGGCCGTGTTCAGAAGTGGATTTCCACAAGCTGATTATGAAACAATTGGGTTAAATATAGTTACGCTATTCACATGTGCATATAATCCTTATAAAAGTACTAAATCGTTGTAATATCGACCATAAAATAAATAAATAAGCGAACAGCTTATCAAGCTCTTTTTAATACACCATTTATTTGTCTAATAGAATATTTTTCTTCTTGACGTAAACAAAACGAGTTTTCAACAGAGTGCAGTGTGTTTATTTTATAAATGAGACGCCATTTAATAAATAAATTGGCACTGTAAATGGAAGGAAATGAAGAGCTACTCGGGGTGTCTTGTGTTATCTTTTACGAGAATCTTAGATAGTAGACATTTCTATTTCAACATTTGCCGACGTTCAGCTGCAAGTATTTTGGTGTGAGAATACAATATAATTTATATTTAGAATGAATAGAATAAAAAATATAACGTTTTAATGGAATATACATATATATTATATATTAAAATATTTTAAATATATATATAAAACACAAAAATGGTTTTTACATATGTCGGTTATATACTGAAAGCATCCAACCGATGTGCCCCAAACCGGTTTCATTGAAAGGCAATAATGCGAAGATGGTTTTAGACCGCTAAAACAATGCATTAAGCACATTCGGTCTATTCATGAAGTTGATTTTTGACTTTTCCCATATAAAAATTTTAACAACTGCGTTACACCAATTGGACTAAAACGGCTGTTCAATGAATACCAATCACTTTAAAATCAACTTTTATTATTGTTCACAACCCAATCAAAAGGTAGCGTATATCAAAAGGTAACCTTTACCTTTTTTTTTCAAAAAATAAACAAAATGTATTTATTTTTTAAAGCATAGTAGCACACGGCGGGTATCCGCTCGTAATATGTAAATATAAGTATCTTTTATCTCGTTAAAAATTGTTTCTTTTTTCTAATTTTGCGATAGTTTCTTGTCTTCAGTTAGTAAAGTTAAATTTCAGATACTTACAGCAAATACGTTTTCTCCCATCGACATCATCATCAACGCATTTACTGTAGAAAAATCAGAAGTGCGCGAATTGGATTTGAACTCAAGGTCTGTCCTGTCAATGCAAGGTCATACCAATAGGCCAGGGGTCGACAAGACGCGCGGGCACCGAGTGACCCATTTAATTATTTCAAGAGGCTTTACTTCCGAAAATAAAGTGTAATATATAAAAATCAAAAAGATTTGAAAAATACGAAAATTTTTCGGATCCAAACGTCTCTTTAATGCTCACATTTTGGTTGATTTTGACATACATACATAGATACAGTCAAGTCTTTTTCCCTGGTTCCCCAGCGGAAATCGAACCCCGATCCCTCGTGAGATCCGCTTCTGGGCTAGACCACTTCCTTCCGTTTACTATGATCGTTTAATGTAGTAAAATGGCCCAATTTTACGAGATACGAGATACGGATACGAGACGTGTCAGGTGGCGAACCACGACGCCGCCATTTTATAAGATTCAAAAATAAAGATAAAGATTCTCATTGCGTTCCCACGGAAAGAGGATGAGGAATATGGAATAAATTAATATGGAATTTAGGAAAAGGACTATAGGATATACATAGGATACTACTACCTCGGAGGGAATAAGAGGAGACAGTAGTAGCTCGGAAGTCTATTTATCAGACAAGCTATGTAGAGATTACTTAGTCTTTTCGCTTGTCTGAAGTAGAGATCTTCATTTTGACTCGCGACCAAAAAAGATTGCCGAGCCCTTACACTAGACTGAATAGTATTTCCTTGCTCATATATTAATAAAAGCGTTACTTCATTACCAGCATTTAACAGTTTAATTTTGTAACATATTTTAACTATATAAATCAAAAATGTAGATAGGTATGACCCAACCAACCTTCCCATGACCCTACTAACCAACCCCGATTATACTCGTACGAGACTAATCGCGGAACATGTTGCAGGCACCAAATTCTCCAACCCACGGTAATTCTAGACCTTAATAAGTTATTTAACTCTATTTCAGTCTCTATTGGTCTCCTCTCCCTTCTTAAAAACCAATAGCAAATTGTTATTTGCTGTTAGTTGAATTGTAATTGCAATGCGTCATTGAATGGCTTGAATTTTTTGGTGTTCCAAAAAATTCAAGCCATTCAATGACGCATTTTAAAATTGAATAGGTAGGTACACAATAGACGATTGGACACGTATTTTATATTATTTATAACATAACTACTTATTTGGACAGCGAGTTGATTATTACCTTCACGCTATTCATGAATTGCTCAATTATTTATATCTTGCTACAATTATGAAATGAATTTAGGGTTCCATACTCAAAATAGAAAACTTTATAATTTCACTATATCTAGTATTTTAAGATAAATTTCCGAAAAGTTCGTATACTTATGTATTGACACTCGCTGAGTACGAATGTGATAATTAAAATTGGCGCAAATTTGATTTTCAAGATCAAAACTCGAAAAAATTGTTAAAAAAACTGATTTTCAAAAGATGTTTTCAATATTTTTTATAATAAATATGTAATATTTTAATAAATATATCTTAGTACAATGCTAAAATTTAGGAAATATACAGATATTTACATGTACCCGCTAAAATATTATATTTTAATTATATATTAAAATTATAAAAAAAATATTCCTAAATTATTTCCCAAAAATATAGACGTCACCATTGAATGTGGTCATAATAATTTGAATTTATTTCAATAATGAAATAATTTTGAGGTTTCTATGTCGAACAGTTTTATACTCTATTTTTAGATTATTCATGTTACAAAATTACTATTTTCTGTTCAGTATAATAGACTGGATGTATCCTGAACTCAACGCCGAAATATGTGATAAAAATAATAGTAATAACCCACTTTTTAAAATATCGCAAATATTTTTAAAAATATTGCGACTTACAAGCGGAAAATAATTGCGTCATCAATCTAAGCAATTTGTCATATTGTTGGTTTTCTAAAAAGTTTTTAAGCTCCTTATAAATTTACGTCAACCGAATAAGTTTGAATAAATGTTTTTTTTTGTGTGTAAACTAAACTACAGAACCATGTACTGCGTGTAGCCTGACATGCGTTTGCCAAGTTTTTTTGTTTTAAAATTTGACTCTATTGATTTTTTGTAGCTTATTTTATTTATACAATTAAGTTTTAAATATAAGTTATACTTCCTACAGGTAACAGAAAACAAATAAAACAGACTTATCTTTCCTTAGGTACAAACGGTGACGATATCCTATCTCCGGTGCATACTGGAGCACGTGCGGTGCTACATCCTGGACCGAGATGTGGAACTTGTTTACGGTGCTGTTAGGAAGTCCAGCGACATCCTAACCCGGGATCCAATGCAGTTGGGTGCTCAGGTATACTCAAAGTACTACCAATGTTTATTCTATTATATAAATACGGTTGTTTCCTGATTTTTTTACAATAATTTAATGAATAAATTAATTAATTTTAAATAAATTTAAATATTTATATGCGACAGTAAATATTATTAAAAGGAAACCTGTAACAGTACGT
>WUAW01002628.1:10475-22979 GCA_017165845.1 Thaumetopoea pityocampa | reverse complement strand
AGAGAAATACCGAGCATAGCCCTCTCCATAGCTCGCTGCGCGACATTGAGCCTCTGAAAAAGTCCTTTTATAGTACCCTTTATAGTATTTATTTATTTATTGCATTTAAACTGTATATAATGTAAAGGCAGACTTAATGCTTAAGGCATTCTCCACCGGTCAACCTTTGCGTAGTGCAGAGATAATGAGGTAGATGCAGCAGCAAATGTAATATGAAGTTGATGGGAATGCAACAAAGATAAAAATATATTAATATATAATTTTTNCGAAATGTGGGCTGCGGATAGCCACTTTGCTACATCAAACGATCGTAGCAGGTGGAAGGAAGTGGTCTCTGACTACCCCAATAGGAAAGAGACGTGACTGTATGTATGTAGTATGTACTATGATCTCTGCCTACCCTTATGGGATATCGGCGTGAGCGTATGTATGTATGTATATAAATTTTTAATATAATACATAAAAATGTACTAATATATCTGTATATCAATATACAATCGCCGTGTATTACTCTCGGAAGAACTCGAAAATAGCTCGACATATTTGAAATTTTCTTTTTGTTCTCCTTACTATAGAAGTTGTTTATGAAAAAAAAAATAGGAAAAACATAAAGGAACAGCCTAAACATCGAAGAAATTATTTTAGGTGGTACAAAGTTCACCGACTCAGCTAGTGGTACAATAAATATAGAGTTTCTCCTCATTTACATGAATAATCTCTCAATACACGATATTTAAAATCCCATTTCAGGTACAATACCAAAGAGAGCGCAGTCTCACGTAGATGGCGCCACCGCGCGTCATTAGTGGGTCGCGCTTCCTGTTCCGGGCTGCGCGCCCGCTTCCGGCCGCAGCGCCTTTCATTGTGGTGGTACAAGCCCCAATTGTTGGCCCGTGTTTTTTAAATTGTAACGTTAAACAAATAAACTTTACAATGCCGTGCGAGATATACAACCTTATTTTTTCATAGTGGAACATAGTCACTCCGTATAGGATTAAAAAACCATGAAAATTATGAAAAAGTAAGGTTTTCCTACCGAGGTTTTTCGAAGGACTACAGTATGGAGTTCTTCAAGAGGGGAGTAAATAGATTTCTAAAGGGACGACATCGCGCATGCGATATTTCAAATATCGCAGGCGTCCATAGGCTGCAGTAACCTCATCAGGTGGACGGTAAGCCTGCTTGCCACCCTCGTGCTTGCCACCCGGCCCACTGTTAACCCAAAATCGTATTCAGCGTCCGCTGTGAGACCAAAATGGTGCAGATCGGGGTGGAATACATATGAATTCTTAAAACATTGTATCACGTACATTTTAATTTTTTAATTTTAAAATGTATTTGTGGATGTAATGTAACACGGTGTGGAGATAAGTAGGAAACCAGTACATCAAATTAGTCATCATTTATAGAAGAGAGGATTTTCCACAATCCCCATGCTTAGCACCTCTGCTGAGCGGGGAAATTGTTGAACTAAAACTTTTAATTGAGATCCAATAAACGTTCAAGTAGTTATTGGGACTCCCCGTCTCCTGTGTATAAATCTAATGTTAATATTAAAAATACAAAAATATGTTTGTTGGTTGAACTATTACGTATAAATGAAACAATATTTTGGTAATAATTAACAAGATTTTGGTAACAATTACAATTACATAATTCCACGCGGGTTCGTATAAAGCTAGTCGTCTAATGATGAAAACAAAGTCTTTGGGCAGACTCTAGTATCTAAACGATGCGTATTTAATTATTATTAGAGTTCTATTAATTCGCGGTTGCTTAAAAATGTATTAAAACAATAGAAGAAACAATATTAACTTCTATTATCGCAATCGATTCGTTGGGCATTTCAACGCGCAGATATGGAAATGTTTAAATACTGCTCAGAACTTTACAAATGGTATCTTCGGCGAGTTGGAATCAACTCGCTGCTGGGTCCAAAGTTTTAGTTAAGGATCAGCATTGTTGTTATCGGTATATATGCACGCCCTAACGGTAGTAGTTTGATATTTTTTGTAATATCAGGAGATACGAGTATTACAGTCATAATCAGTAGCTCCTGTAGTAATAGTCAAATAATATTGCATCTAAAACTATTAGGTTGTTCACACCAAATGTGTTGTAAGAAAAAAGCACTTGTTTCACATACAAGAGAGTTATTTTAATATATAACAATAATTAACACCCTTATTATCTCATAATTACCACCCTTCAACGCTTTGGAAGATTTTGTACTCTTTTAAACATTTGATTTTCTTTGCTTAATGTGATTATGTTTTCTAGTGAACTTATTAGTTGATCCCAATTGTCATGCATGTTTCCCCGCAACATTCTCTTTAATTTACCAAAGCAACCTAAGTCCAAAGGCATTAAATCTAGCAAGGGGGTTTGAAGCGCGTTATATTTGTTCTTTAAAAAAAAATCGTTGACTATCCGTGCTCTGTGCTCTGGGCGAACGTCCAGCACGAGTAAATTTTTATTTGTTTATCCATTCTGGGATTTCTTTATTTAGCATACAAATATATACCGAGGCAGTGATTGTTTGACGTTCATCACTGAGCCTGTAAAATGCCACACCAAACTTGATTAAACCCTCCGCTAATAGTCGTCGATCGAATTTTTTAATCGTTCTTAATTCATTTTGAAGTAAATTTATAGTTCAGTACAGTACAGTTCAGTACAGTTCAATAATACAGTAAAAAATACGTGTTTCGTCTATTAATACACTTGTACTAATACAGGTTCTAACATGCATCCGTTCTCAAAATATCGCTCTACATGTCACCACACATTCGATGTGAACAATCTAATAAATCCTCTCACCAAAAATATGAAACACCACTATTACTATATACGTGTAGGTCCATATCATGTTTGAGAGAACTGGAGTCTAAGTTTGGAAGACTATTTGTGCGACAGATCGAACTGGTATAATGAGCGGGATTATATATTAAATCCAAGGGCTATATTGCGGTATGCCACAGGGGTCCATATTAGGACCCCACTTAAAAAAATGTTTACGATACGATTCTGTGCACCGAACAGACTTACAGAACTTACAGAAAAGACCATCATACTCATTCAAAAAGACCATCGAGCTCGCCGAGCTTAGTATTGGAACCACCGTTACCAAAATCTACGAACTGGATCTCTAAATAAGGCCTCATAAGTCCGAGACGCCATAGTTCGCCAAACTGTGTTAGAACAAGGGCTCGTGTGTTTACGTGGGAGCTTTTTAGTCCAAATGAGATGATACATGAAGACCTGGACCTCACCCTAAGCATTAGCTGGGGTGAAGCAATAAGAGATGTACGGCACAGACTGCTGCCTAACTTTGGAGGATCGTCAAAAGAACTACGCCGCCTCTGTGCAAGGATCGTGCGATGTGTAGCCTTCTATCCGGTGCTTATATTGTTTCTTTTCCATTAATAAAGTATTATCTGTTTAATATTTGTCCACAATAGCTCCACTGGATAAAGTCAGCGAAGACACTCATACGTTCAGCCCTGATGACCTGATCGGAATTAAGGCCAAGTGGTGAGTACTGCAATACGTTTGGATCATTTTTGTTGCCATAAACTTGTAGGTATGTCTAAATAAAACACAATTTAATAAAATAAATTTTAAAATTGAAGCATAGTTAATAGGTAATTTAATAGATGAGTTCAAATAATGAGTTGCACCCAGTGAATATTAGTTTGTAATCATTACAACGAACAGCTATTGCTCCATGGCATTTCTCAACATTGAATCGACTCACTCAGCTGGAGCCAATTTGAATTTCAATTCAANCTACAATTTAACATTGAATATTACGAAATTAGGGGGGTGGTCTATACTTTTGTCGCGGAGTGTATATATATTCAAAAGAGAGTATAATGTCGCCCCTTACAATATTACTTTATTATATATTATACACACCATATAGATACTATAGTATCCTTATTATAGTATCACTTGTGTTATAGTTTAATTTATTGTAATAGAACGCAAAACATACGATTAAAAGCAGTACTAAGAAATATGGACAGAACGTCATATTCAGCAAGCAAGTCAGCAACATCCTTATTTCCTTTGGTTGTAGAGNTCACATATAGTAGATACTGACAATGTACGAATACGTAATGGATATGGAAGAGGTAATGTCCGCTAGTAGTATATATATTCAAAAGAGAGTATAATGTCGCCCCTTACAATATTACTTTATTAT
The DNA here is from genome assembly GCA_017165845.1 of Thaumetopoea pityocampa. Classification (NCBI taxonomy): domain Eukaryota; kingdom Metazoa; phylum Arthropoda; class Insecta; order Lepidoptera; family Notodontidae; genus Thaumetopoea; species Thaumetopoea pityocampa. The sequence continues at coordinate 18,772 of WUAW01002628.1, read as the reverse complement.
ATATTATACACACCATATAGATACTATAGTATCCTTATTATAGTATCACTTGTGTTATAGTTTAATTTATTGTAATAGAACGCAAAACATACGATTAAAAGCAGTACTAAGAAATATGGACAGAACGTCATATTCAGCAAGCAAGTCAGCAAAATCCTTATTTCCTTTGGTTGTAGAATATTAAAGTACACCTTATAGTATACCTTAAAGTTTCAGAGACGCACACAGACATCGTGTGGCACCGGCATAATAATAGTGTTACTACATCTTTCACCGTGGATGCTGTGAGAACCAATTAACGGATATACGACGAGAATGGGCACCAGAGTTATCCCGTCATCCAGTTGAATCTACTGCGACCACTAAGATGCCGCAGAAATTACGTCAAATCCCTCCTTTTAGGGAGAAGGTCCATGCCCAGCAGTGAACTCATCACATCAATAATGCCAGAGAAAATGAGGTACATAGATACATAGATGCAGATAAAAATGCCTTAGATGATGCTATTGCAAACAATAAGATCTGATATGAAATTCTTATAATAAATAGTCGCGATACTAAGAAATGCGTATTCGAAGATACTTGTAGAGATACAAATTGTTGCTGTTTCCAGGCGATGTGAGATGTCGTCAAGAGAGCGACATATTCTACGCTCGCTAAAGTAACACCTGCTACATCTGCGGCTGCTTCACCATGTACGGCATGCTGTACACCAAATGCCCGGGGAAGTTATAGTTCTCAACTATGTCAACGCTCAAACGCTGAACACATAGTTTTGAATTGAGGCAAAGCGCTTTAATTTAGGGTTGCCTTGTTGAACAAATAAAGTATGTATATTGGTTGTAAAATGTGTGAAAAGAGTACATTGCATCAAATTCAAAATTATTTATTTTGCTTACTTAACTTTTATTAATTTTAGCAAAATTTAACAAATAATTGTCACTTCTAAAGAGATTTACGATATTTTTACAAAATATATTTAAGTTCAAATAAATAAATAGTTTATTTTTATTAAATTCAGCAACGCTTTGTTCCTTTCCTCCGGCCACTTAATGTTCATTAGAGAAAAAAAATTCACTGTGGATGTTAAAGTAGTAGCAGAAATCGACAATAGAAATGAAAGTAATTTGTAAAATAATCATTTATATTGACAAATACCATTGATTATATAATTTGTTTAATAATGCAATTCCCTTATATAGATCATCCGTATTTAAATATGCTTTTTTCACAGCTTTAAATGTGTCAACTTTGTTAACAAAATGATCAATTTCAACATTTCCTTTTTGAATATGGTAGGTAAGACTTATTGACTGATACAGGCTTATGGAACATCAACACCAAAATCATATTTTTTAAAATAATTTTATTAATATATTTTTTAATTAGCTGTAGTTAGTGTGCTTGATTTTTTTTATATATTTTACATAAATTTAGCTCCTTGCTCAACGTACGAAATAACTATTAAACTAAAATATTTAATCTAAAACTAGCTGTTGACTGCGGTTTCCTCTGCGTGAATTTCGAACTAAAAATGTATCCTCATCAAAATAAATGTTATTATGTTTCACCTCATGTCATACTAATTCAGATGATTTAAAATTTTAGCGCCTCTACCATGACCGATTACACCTTTAATACCATGACCCAAGACCCCAATATCGGCGCCGTATACAACAACACTTGCGCCTGAGCCAAGCAATCCGGTTTGTAAGTAAATATACACTCTGTTAATTTGCCATAAATTTTTTAAAATATCACGTCATCGAAAGAATTTAATATGCTAATAATTATATTTTTTGATACAATTCTTTGAACAAATAATAAATAATAACAAATTAAAATATACTCACTATAAAACGAATCATCTGTGGTATTGATTCAGAAATTGATAAGTTCTTGAATGTTCTTATTTTGATAGCACATAAAATGCTCATCTAAGAATCATTCAAGACAGGGGTAAATAGCGTGAGCGGGAAGAGGCTTATGACCCGTAGTGGGTGAAATAAAGATCTATATGATGATGATGATAATGACATTGACTGTCCAGGTCCAGCACCGATGGTCATTCCAGGACCACCTCGGACATATGCTGTCCCAGTTCCAGTGCCGGACAAACGTATCTTAGTACCAGTAGCCGTGCCAGTGCGGCCACCTCCTGAGAAGATCTACATCCGAGAACCTTCTCTGACTGTCCTCATAGACGTTGGAAAGAGAGTACCTTATTCAATGTCAATTAATAACCAAGAAAGAAATCAGCATAGAACTTTTTTGCCAGGTTAGCAGTGAGAGAAAATTTAGTAGGGCTATTTTCAACTACATTGCGAGATTACTGGGTTATTAGGTTAACGAAAACGTTATTTCACCTTGAGATAGAAATTCAGAAATATCTGAAGTCAAAGATGATAGATATCAAAAATAATGTCATCAATTAATGTCATCATTTATCACATCAATTAATTTCAGACCTTATCCAGCCGCCCAAAGTAGTGAAAGTATCCAGCGATTGAGCAAGTGTTGGGCCCTGAGCTTGAGAGTTGGAGGANATCAATTAATGTCATCATTTATCACATCAATTAATTTCAGACCTTATCCAGCCGCCCAAAGTAGTGAAAGTGCCGCATCCAGCGATTGAGCAAGTGTTGGGCCCTGAGCGGGAAATTCCAATCCCGACGCAAGTGGCATCCCCGCCAGTGCTAACCCGGTCAACCAGTACATCCAGGTGCCGAGACCCACCAAGATGGTGACTGTGCCAATACCAAACTGTGATTAGTATGTTTTTAAATTTTCGAAGAATTTAGTAAGAGTACATAAAGTACTCAGTCGTATTCATTAATGAAGCTGGTCGGCAATCTCATCTTAAGCACTCTAAATTATAATAATTGTTAAAACCTATTAGGAGAAATTGTGAGTGAAATTGCGAATCTTATGGGGCTTCATTATCGTTTTATCTCCAGTGCAGGTTCTTTAGAACTAATTGAACAAAAAGACGGAAGTAACGCAAATTATGTCATCGTTGAGTCTCCAAAATTTCTATTTTAGATTTTTTCGCATCCCCTTTGTCGGAAGCAATTAAAAATAATAATCATTGCATTAAACAAATACGTTATTTTATTGGTAGCAAATGACCTGATATATTTGAATCATGTACAGAACTGTGTGGTAAAATAGAAATAATTTAGTTTAATAGTCCTAACAACCAGGCTACGTTCAGAAAATAAATTTGGAAAGCAAGCTGTATTTGCTCTGTGGCGTCGGAATCATAGTAACCACATACCATATCTTCTCGTGTTTCCTATGAACCAGTAAACAGTATCATGCTGTGACCGAGCAAAAAAGCATGTCTCTAAGTTTAGAGATTATGGGAAATTCCTGCTTAGATATCTCCAGAAACGGGTTACAACGGATGATAATGAAGATTAATAAAAAAAAAACAATTAATAACTTTCTCATTATTGTTTATAGAAAACAAACACATATAATCTATGTCTGTGAGTATAGTTGTGCTTTTTTCTATTTTATAATATAATGTGTTATTTGGATAAGTTCTGGTGACAAAACTAATCTTATACATATTTACTATTGTTTAGTACTGTAATAAGTGATTTAGGCAGTTTTGGTCATTTAGGTGGGCATAGCTTAAGAAAATCCAAAGCGCAGGCAAATGCCCTGACACAAACCATGGGAGGTGGATATGAAGACGCTTTGAACCAAGCACATGCTCAGACAGAGGTAGGTTTAAGAGGTGGTCTATCGCAAACACAATCACAGAGCCAAGCACAGAGCCTGGATCGAGGATGGGGAGGCTACGTTGGTATGGCACACTCTCAAGCCGAAGCTCAAACTTCAACAAATAGCGGTTCCTTGAGTTAATAGTATGGAGAAGTTGAGGACCATGCAAATCATATGAACGAAAATATTAAGGGATAAGAACGAAGCACAGCATTAATCGTGATGTCGGTTAAAAATATGTAAGGCTTGTTTTGTTTTATATAATAATATATAATCTTATATACATTATCTTATATCTATTATTATTATAAAATTGTTAAATATGGAATTTTCATCATATTACCTGAAGTCTTTACAATATTAATAAATGTCTATACTCTGTAAATAAAGTGTTTAGACCTCGTTGTAGTATTTTACATTAATAATTGCTTTACATATCATGGTCACAGATTTTGTTACTGTACATTATGCTACCAGATCGAAATACCGTATTGAGAAAATGTACAAAACTTTGGAAGATTGCCTTCACCATGATTGGGTGTTAGATGGGTTACTCGTTACATCTAGTTTAGACCGGATTCTTCGGTGTTTCGGAAAACACAAAACAATGGGTCAGTAGAGGTATTTGTATGACGCAGTCAGCAGTTGGCATCATATTCTGCCCCCAGTCACTGTTTTCGTAATAACAACCAACTTACGTCGGAATTATGCTAGGATATAGAGAATATCTGATCACACTGATTTTGTTGCAGATTTAAAAGGACCATATTTCATTGATCTCTCAACAAATCTGGCTAGAAAATGGAACTGAAACAATTTTAATTCTAGTAATGAGCATGAGAAAAATATGAGTGAACTTGACACTTTTATAATATTGTAAAATAAAGCAATGTAGTGGGATATTTGATACTGGTTTTTATTTACACACATATGATATTTTAATAAAATTATTCGGAAATCTTAGTGCTGTGTAAATCGTTGTTAGTGCCCTGATTATTTATTTAAATAATTTATCTATATATTTCATAAAATTACCTTATTTTTAATCAATTAATAAATGCCACTAGTTATGTTATTTTAAAAATATAAATTATATGATGGCTTCTTTTCTCACCTAACATTTCTAATGACCAACATTAACCATTTATTTTGCCGCACTGCATTAATATTGAATCTGAATTTTTATTACTCATACATCAAAGTCAATATTTAATCAATTCATTAAGCAAACAACTGTAGCAATAATTAACTCCAGATCAAATCAAATTACATGCAGATACAAACGTATACCATAAATCATGTACAAGTGATTTGGTTGAATGGTATGTGGATTTCACGCCAATTGTATTACACCATATAAACATGCCACATTGAGTCAGTTTAGACTACAGTTGGAACAAGCAAGGATGCAGGGAGGCATCATTGGGAGCGTGTGCTTCCTATTCCTAGCCTTTTTGTTATCTATAGGAAGAACCGAAGATTCAACAGCTCAGGAAGATTCCAATATTGGTAAGATTATTTTAATGTTTCCGTTCAAAATTCTTTATATAACTATAGAAAATGATTATTATAAGGATCATATTATTACTTATTAGTTGGTGGGTTTACTACTACTAATCAAATATTTATAAAAATCGTAAAGTATAAATTTATCATTTTATGAATAAGCTCACACTGTTTTTGGTATATCTGTAGGTGATTCACGTTTAGCGTTTGAAAATCAAAATGAAGAGAGCAGATCGGGGGCATTAGTTGAAAGTTCTGCATTCAGTGATGGAAGTAAGTTTTTTTGCAACTCACCATCTTAGAAATGGCAACTTGATATTGTTATTAAGGGTATATAAGAACAAATTCTTTTTATATTCATTGTGATTTTTTTAAATATTCGCGTATGGTTTTTATTGCTTACAAATTTAGTATGAATGCATTAATTAATGCCAGACGCCTTAAGAAATTAACTCAATAAATATTACAAAGTTGAAAGCAAGTAAAACTGGTAAACAATATTTTATTTACAGGTACTTCACAAAGCGAATCTATTGCAGAATCAAGTGCAGGATCAGCATCTGCAAGTTTCGGATATGGAAGCTTCAGCTCTGTTGATTTCAAAGCTCTGGGTGATTCTGAGACACAGGGGACATCTTTAACTCTTAAAAATAACCCCTACCTATTGCAAGGTTCTAATTCAGCGCAAGGAATATCAGAAGCCCAAAACACCAATGCTTACAAATCTCCTGGATATTCATTATCTTTACCTAAATATTCTGAAATTAAGAGTGTACCAAATTTTCTTTTTAATTCTGGTGGTTATTCACCAGCTAAAGAAGAAACAGAAACATCATCTGGCAGCTTGTTATATAATGCACAGTCACCATATTCCTCATTGTCTTCTTTTCCATACAATTCTAATTTGAATTCGGCTCAGGCAACCTTAGAACCTGACGCTCATATATTGTCACTTTCTTCACTGCTTTCTTCTTATGATGTTAAAAACAGCCCTGTACAGACACAAGCAGAATTTAATACCAAAACGCTCAGCGAAAGTCCATATTCTTATGGACAAGGGTTGAATTACTATTATTCTTATAATCAAGACGCACAGATTGACAATGCAGCTGTGTTAAGTGGAGTTGGGAATTCTATACCGGTTTCTCCAAGTGCATTACAACCTTCAGTCATATCAATGTCAATAAATGGTGATAAGGGAAATCTTTTAAATGTAGAATTAAGTAAATTTTCTCCATATAGTTTGGACGCCAGCAATGCTAAAACGCATGCAGATGCACACGCTACCGCTGCAAACAAATATCTTAATATTTATTCGCCTCATATCCTAAGCAATATAAATTCCGCTCAAACTTCAATCGATGCAACAACACAATCGAATATTCATGAAAATTTGCCTTATGGTCAAATGTCAGTCTCGTATTATCCTTCTTCAACGGCTCGATATAATCCAGCATCTATATCTAATGGTATTAGTAATCCATATAACCCAGATTTTAACCCTTTTTATCTCCCACCTCGATATCCTTCTTATAATTCTGGATCTAGTTCTGCAACATTTTCAACTGAGGTAATAGCAAATAGTGCAGCTAAGGATCCACATTCTACGCCTATGGACTTATCTCTCCCTTTAGAAACCTCCGCGCAAGCTCTTGCAGAGGCTCAAGGAACGTTGATATCCGGAGAAAACTTTTATGGTCAAGGAATCGTACCATTAGAGTATTATATCCCTGGGTCTACAGCTCAATCACCAGCTAAATTTAGCGCCCAAGCAACGTCATTATCTCTCAGCTCTAGTAAGTTTACGTTTAATTTGATTACTAAATTAATTAATTAACGATTATAATGATATTTCGCAAACACTAAGTGATAGTGTTTAACCTTTAGTTATAGGATCAGGAAAATATTAGTGTGTAGTAATAAGAATAGCCGACTAGGGTCTAAACAAATAGAAAAATTAAATAATCTTATTTTAAAGTCATCAAAGCTTTTTTAGTCCTATTGTTTCTATTATTACACCAATCTTATCCGAACAATCAAACATGATCATTTTTACAACGCTAAACGAGCTTTGGCATCCCATTGATTAGGTTCAGCATAATGAGCTGCAATAAGTTCAATCACTCATACAGAAATAGAAGAAATTTGAAAAGGTTTGTCCGTATAAAAGATATAAAATACTGCAGTAATAAAAGAATAACATTTTTTGTAATGTATTAATTACACTGTAATAAATCAAAAATGTGATTTTCAGGTGCTTTGGTGAATAACTTTGCTGATAATATTGTATTATATTTAATTACCTAAGCCTTTCCTTTTTTTCTTTTTTTCCTTTGTCATTAATAGTTATGCCAGTTTTGTATTGCATTTTTTTTTCAGACGCAAGTTCTAGATTGCTGCAACCTCACGAGTATATTTATCCAAACAAATTTCCCGGTGAGTTCGATTACCTTTCCAAATTATTTCCTATTTTGACAGATTTCAAAGCAATATTTTTTTTATAAATTTTAAAATTAAAAAACAACACAACTATTTAGACCTTAGTTTTAAAAGATTTTCTTTACAATTACTACTAAGGAACATATGAATATAATAAGAGTATACTGTTGGACATAGACATCTTCCTTAAAAAGGAGATATTTGCTATAATCTCCACGTTTGGCAGATGTCTTAGGAATCGCAGTAAATTTTGATTGAATGACAGGATAACGCAGCTGCCCATTATCTCAGTACATCCCTTAGCCGGTCCTCATAGCATCCATGGGAGGAGATGGACTGATGCTATTATTATGTCGGCATTACACAGCCGTATCGGATCGGTGCAGTATCGTATCGGCAAACTTTAATTGCTATCATACTTTAATTGCTATCATATTTTAATTGCTATCATATTTAATTGCTATCATATTTTAATTGCTATCATACTTTAATTGCCATCATAATTTAATTGCTATCATACTTTAATTGCTATCATATTTTATGATAATTGCTTATCATACTTTAATTGCTATCATATTTTAATTGCTATCATATTTTAATTGCTATCATACTTTAATTGG
>WUAW01002625.1:0-20617 GCA_017165845.1 Thaumetopoea pityocampa | reverse complement strand
AGTGCCACATATATACAGTGCGTCCATTAAGTTCCGAGACTCATTCGATAAATCGCAATCGAAATAAGATAACTCGAGTTTTTCAAATGTATTATTCGAAGTATTCTCCCTTCGTTTTAATACACTTGTTACAGCGATTCAATAGTGATTCTAATGCGTGCACCAGCTCATTGTATGGAAAAGCCTCAAATGCTCATGTCCAAGTCGTATGATGGTCTACATGTTAATTATATTAAAACACAGACTTTAATAAGAAAACAGATTGATAGACAATTTTTTTCCGTATATTTAGCTGAAGAATGCTATATTGAATTGACATATTAAATTTATGCTATGAATAAATTAAGGAATAACCAAACAGTTATATTGTCAAATTTAATATTGAATGAAATATTATGTGATAGCGTTTTTATGGTAGGTTTAATGAAATATCATTATTATTGTAAAATACGATCAGACTACAAGTTCTAATTTTAATTTACATACAACTGACTGTGAAAGACATTATAGCGATTTGTGAAAGGAGCGATTTAAAGTTAAAATTTTATTTAAATAAAGTCTTGTCATCGGATTGGCTATAATCTTCACGCTTGGCAAGTGTCTCGGAGGTCGCAGTAGATTTTGATGAATAACAGGATAACGCTGTTGCCCATTATCACGGTGCCTCGCTTAGTTGATTTTCTCAAAATCCGTGGGTGCAAATAGAGTGACACTATTATTATGCGGGTGCCATACAGTAAATAATATAGTGTTTGTCGTCAGGTAATCACGTCATAATTAATCAAAAAATCAAACTGCGACACAAAAGTTGAGAGTCAGATTTTTGCGCGTCGCTTGGCAGATCAAATCGAGTCCCTTAAGTATTAAATCCATTATTTTACTTCTTTAGTGGCGACATTTTCAAAAATCCCTTCTTAGTGGATAGTTAGAACATAAAAGATGTCAACTGCCAAGATTTCAAGTCCCAGCGATTTAAACTCTGCGTTGATGAATCAGTCAGACAGGACAAAATTATATATGTATAGATATCTATCTATCTATCTCTCTCGACCTAACACTATCCCGACTTTTGCGTCAGGGTCTGCTGTTATTTGCAGGGGTGCGGCTGTAGGGGGGTGGGGGTGGGGGGTGAAGATGACCGATTGAGGTTATCCCCGTAAGACACCCACAATACCTGTTAACGATCAGTGTTGTTGAGACAACAAGTGGGACCTACTGTTTTACATGACTTCCGACATACTGAGAAGCCATATAAATGTTAGTGTGCTAGCCGGGGATCGAACTTCAGACCTTTTAGTTTTCCGATTTAGAATAAGGCCTTATTCGTTACGTGCCATGACTCTCACTCTTATGCTAGGTGTTCTTGGAAGGAGTTTTGAACCTTCATCATCATTAGAGGTAGAATCAAATACCGTACGTTGACTATGCGACGAAATCTTCACTATAATACTTCGTATCTACGATCAGTTTAGTTGCGTGCGCGTGCGTGCAGCATTGGCATAAGTTATTAACACGTGCCTCGTTCGAGACGTGTTGAAACAGAGGAAAGTCGATTGAAAGAAAAAGTAAGACGGTGACCGCGGTGAATCCGTCAAACCAGACGTTGCGTCGTTATGTTGGCACCTATGTCTGAATGTTCGTGCATCTCACTGAATGATACCTTCAAATATAGCAATAATTATACAAGAAGGCGGTACCTACACCGCATCAATTAAGTCTACCTTCAATATTATTATTATTAATAAAAAAGATGTTGCTTTTATCACTAAGCAGTAACATGTGGCACAAATATTATTAAATTGAATTATAAGTTTGGAGTCAGATTTTTATACATTCGACAACCCTGGGTCGAAACACTGAATATTTCACTTTTTAAATAAAGCTATTAGTTTTGCGGGTACTCGAGTAATGTTAGGTACACACGAAGTTTTTATTTTTCTTATCTTATATTACACTCCATACTTTATATATTATATATTAAGGTCCCAGGGCATTTTCTATCAGTCAACCTTCTTTTTTTCTAAATTATTGTGATGATTCCGATAACTCACGTAAAATCAATTCACGTACTTTGAACTACCCGCATTTTAGGGAAGAAAAATTATCCAAGATAAGAATAGTGAATAAAACCAGAACTGTGAGCAGGACACCCTAGAAGTACATGACTAAGTTTAGTTGTAGTATTTTATATTAGTTAATCTTGATGTTCGGTCCTTAAATATGATATTGTTTAACATATCGATCGTCAATAATCGTGAACAGTAATCACACATTACAATAATACGAAGATTAATGTTGAAATTTCCTCGTGATTTTGGTTGATATATGGTGGTCTTAGTTAACGGATTATGGTACACCGGTAATTTATCGTTATCTTCAAAAAAAAAAGAAAAATCTTAAAGAGCTTACCCGAACATACACTTGATTCCATTTAAAGTCTTTTCGGACAGGCACGTAATAATTAGGATATAGTGATTTTCTTAGATTTCGAGTTCATACCAAGCCACTTTTGGTTTTTGAAACTATGTGCCTATTAATATATAATAATTATCACTTGCTTCAAACGGTGAAGAAAAATGTGAGAAAATTTACATGCCTGAGAGATTTTGCCCAGGGCGTGTGAAGTCTGCCAACGTAATTTAGACCAGCGTGGTGGACTATATGTAACTTAACCTCTCTCACTCTGAGTGGAGACCCGTGCTATGCAGTCTGAGAGTAAATTAGTTGGTGGTAATGATGATTATAAAAAAAACCACTCTATATATTTTTACTTTGTATATTTTATTTGCTTTCTTTTCTTTTGTTAATTCCACTTCATGTGCTTGTCTAAATAAATGTGCTTTTTTTCTTTTATCTCTTTGCCATTTTTAAGTTTTTTTTATGTTCTTAATTTAAAAACAAAATTCGACAACAGCCGATAGTAGATAGTATGTGGACTGTCAATTATCGTATAATTTAAGCTTTTCCGCCATTAATCATTCTTCGTTTTGTTATTGCGTGATTGAACTGGAATGCCGAGTCAAGAGCCATAAGGAAATAGTAATTGCGTTTAGTTATAGCAAATGCCTAGCTCGTAGACAGTGTCGTAACTGAAATTATTGTGGTTACATGTCGTCAATAATGAAAGTAATCCGTTGACGTTTGCGTTTAGATAGTATACAATTATATTTTATGCGTTTAGTTACATACTTGTGTTGCAAGGTATTGTCGTATGTAAGACTAGTAAAAATTTGATACTCTTGGAATATTGACGGATTTCAAATCAAAATGTGTCCGTTTATGTTTGACACTGGACATGAACCTCCACTCTAAAATGGATGGATAATCTCCACGATTAGCAGGCGTCTTGGAGATCGCTGATGTTGATTAAATCGCAGGTTAACACCGCTACATGTGTGTAGTATCGGCTTGTTCTCTGCACCCACGGGAAGAGTTCAAGTGACGTTATTATTATGCTGACACTATACGGCAAGATTAAAAAAAAAAAACTTCAAAGTATATTTTATTATTGCTAAGCAGTACCTAGACTTCTTATTGTATGGCTTGGTATCCAAGTCATTTAAGCCAAGTTTTCATTTTAATAAATATTTCCTCCTCCAATTTAATTCCTATATATATAACACGGTTACTTTCAGCCACAGTTGAAGACTTATTCGAAACTCTTTTAGGCACGGTACAATCTAAAACGCCACGGTTACGCGTTACACATAACACGATCAGCTTTCAATGATGCATCAGCTCGGTAAAGTTCTGTTTGCCGAAGATAGCCGATGTCACCTCTGACTCGTTTCGTACCTAATGTTTTAATTCTCACGCCTGTACACTAATACATGGATCCTATTTCTATTCCGTCAGGGAGCACTTAGTCTTTTAGCATATCCGGCAAATAGACTTAAGTATACGGGTGAGCGACACCGCCCCCCGAGCTACTACTGTCTCTTACTACTCCTTCCGGGATAGTAGTATCCTATATCCTATAATCTTATTCCAAAATTCCATATCNAGCCGATGTCACCTCTGACTCGTTTCGTACCTAATGTTTTAATTCTCACGCCTGTACACTAATACATGGATGCTATTTCTATTCCGTCAGGGAGCACTTAGTCTTTTAGCCTATCCGGCAAATAGACTTAAGTATACGGGTGAGCGACACCGCCCCCCGAGCTACTACTGTCTCTTACTACTCCTTCCGGGATAGTAGTATCCTATATCCTATAATCTTATTCCAAAATTCCATATTCCTTGCATAAGCAAGGAATATGGAATTTTGGAATAAGATTATAGGAAAGGTATAAACCATTGGAGGAGAACCATTTGAGGTAGGAAAGGTATAAACCTTTCCTATATAGAGGAAGGTGATAATTGCCAATATAGACCTAAAGCAATGAATGGTAATAAGTTATTAAGTATATTAACGTTCTGATTGGTAGTATTAACAGAAGCGCAGGGATAGGTTTGTGAAATGAAACGCTGGGTCGGTGTTCCTTGTGTATATGTTACCACAGGTTCGATTACTATTTTCTAAAGCGTTATATCAATTATATTTCATAATTACAGTTCATATATACATACATACAATCACGCTTTTTCCCTGGTTCTCGGGCGGGGATCGAACCCCGGTCTTCCGCGTGATTGGTGGAGATACTGACCACTATACTACCGAAGAATTGGGTTAGGCAGAGACGATCCACTTGCTGTTATTGTTTAATGTAGCAAAGTGGCTATTAAAGTTCCTCATTGTGTTCCTACGGAAAAAGAATGAGGTAAGAAAGGTGTCTTGAGTAAGGAATATGGAATTTGGGAAAAGGACTATAGAATATAGGATACTACTATCTCAGAAGGAGTAGGAAGAGACAGTAGTAGCTAGACAGTAATTGCAGTTCACACTAACTTTAATAATCTATACACAGTGAATCAACGACGAGTTACTCGAATGGCGATCAAACACAATTAGCTGAACCACAGCGAGTACCCTCACTTTTATATGATTTCGATAGTGACATCCAAAGCACACACAATGTTATACCCACTTAGATGAAACTAAAATTAGTCAATTAAACAACCGTAACAACGACCAAATAATAAATACTAAATAATGGGTACTATGTACACACATTGTTACATCGGCAGTAGGAAATTGGTGTTTAGAATACTAATGTAAACACATAATTTTACAAGATTTTATAGTCTAGAAAGAAACTAACGTACAAAATATTCACTATACAGTGTTTGAGCGAAGAGAATGTGAACTGTCTTTACTCTAGTATTATCTCGACCTATGTTAGCATTGCAGAATCTATGGACGTTGGGGTCTTAAAATGCTGGAGTTGCGACCCTGAATCGAAAAGCGTAATGTGGACCCTCGTCTAGGTGGAACGATGACCTGGTGAAGGTCGTGTTCAATCGGTGGGTGTAAGCGGTTCATAGCCGCTCAATATGGTGATAATTAGAGGAGGCGTATGTCCAGCAGTGGAAGTCTGTGGGTTGATATGATGATGATTTTCTATTTACTATTATAAAATTGTTAAATATCAAATTTTTAAATCAAAGTAATTTAAAAAAAGAACTACTCAGATCGACTTATTATGGGCTTCTGAAAGCAAATCTGTCGATTTTTGCTTGTTAGTTTGGACGAGCTTCACACTAAAACCAGTTGACAGATTTTAGTCAAACTATTACAGTCTGTAAGGTACTATTCTGACTGAAATACTGCGGCACGTTTCATCAAAATCGGTCCAGTAGAATTGAAGATACGGCTTGACCCCTGTTTTAGTAGCCGCCGTTAAGGAACGAGAGCTCAAGTAAAGGTCATCTATGACTTTATATATAAATCTATTATTGTTTAGGGATTTCTCATGCACTGGAAAATCTACATTCACGCGGGCGGAGCCACGGGTAAAAGCTAGTAATTAATAATAACTTACAATTAGCATACAAAAATATGCAGAGATACGTGAGTCCAAAACTAAACTGCTCTCCTGTAAGGTAGCGATTTCGTAGACGTGATATTGTGCTATGACAACGACGTAATTAATAATAGTTAATCCCATCTAAAAATTGGCCGTGGTAAGAGTTGCTTAGCATATACAATTAGAATATCGACCACTGCCTCTGCTACAACCTCCTCAAGTCGATAAGTAAGCAATATTTATCATTTTGCTTTTTTTTAAGCTGCTTGCTATTGTGTTCCAGGTGGAGTCAGGTCGCGAGGAGCTGAAGAAGGAGCGCGAGATCATGCAGCTGGTGGCGGGGCTGCAGCTCGGCCCCGAGGACACGGAGCGGCGAGAGATGCCGCCGCACGCGCTCAGAGCGAGGCACGCCCCGAGGTACGTCACTGCAGATATGGTTACTTTTAACTGATGATTGGAAAATAGCATCTAGCATTACATTTCACTTTGTAATTATTATCATCAAGAGGGGTCATCATATTAGTTATTTTTATAACATCCCCCCCTCGCCCCCTCGCGTTCTCGACTCTACCACCAGCGGTTTCAAGCCACATTCCTCTAAATCAGAGGTTTCCAGACCTTATTTCTCATAGACCACTTTTAAAATTTAGCCGGTTCCGGTGGACTCCCTGCAGCTACATTTCTACCATATTTCCAGAACTCGACAAAAAATGTGAAGATTAGATCTAACTGTGGAAATTTGCGTACGCCAACGTAGACCCCGTCGAGTCTCCCGTGGACCCCTGGTGGTCACCTGGACCACTTTGGGAACTAAGGCTCTAAATGAATCTGAACGTATTGCTTCTGTGTCGTTTGATGTCGTCTCTCCATCGCTGCGTTCGTTTGTCTCGCGCTCTGATATCACCTCTGGGTTTTCATTTTAAGTAAGACTTTTTTATCCAATATCATCATCGTATCGGCCCACACATGTCCACTGTTGGACATAAGTTTCCTAACGATCGCCATACCGTCATACACCGGAGGTTAAATTTGAACTTACTTTACACGAGAGGTATTTAGCAACATTTTAGATAATATAGACAACTATAGATCGGCCGATAAGTCTTAAGCGGACAGAAAGTTATTTTCTTTCGAGACTTTCGTGCGAAAGGTGCGAAAGTTCGGAGAGACTTCGTTAAGAGTGGCCATGATTCATTGACTTTCATTATTCATNTGTCCACTGTTGGACATAAGTTTCCTAACGATCGCCATACCGTCATACACCGGAGGTTAAATTTGAACTTATTTTACACGAGAGGTATTTAGCAACATTTTAGATAATATAGACAACTATAGATCGGCCGATAAGTCTTAAGCGGACAGAAAGTTATTTTCTTTCGAGACTTTCGTGCGAAAGGTGCGAAAGTTCGGAGAGACTTCGTTAAGAGTGGCCATGATTCATTGACTTTCATTATTCACATCGGTCGACAAGTCTTGGCCAGATCGAAGTTCGTGCAAACGTTCGGAGAGCCTATGTTCGGTGTTATCACATCTCGTCAGCCGCTTTATTGTGCCCAGAAAATATGGCAATATTCTACATCTTATTACTTCTAATTCGAGAGGATTTAACTTTCTCTATACACATTGATTTTCACATAATAGTGATTCTTCAAATTGTTTCTATTTTCAGATAACACAACGCCTCAGCTGCAATGGCGCCATCTGTCAGCATATGAAAGCATTGCGTGCGCGCAACCGACCGGACACAATATACAATTTACCTCGAATTCGAATTATGAACACAACCAAATAACTATTTGCAGTCAACGAACTGCCTTGAATGGATTTTGAGAAGAAAATATTCGTATCTAACGGCACATATAAGTTTGTACGGACAGAATTATCAATTGTTGTATCGAATCAGATTATATCGATTTGTAACAATTTGTCACGAACATTTTTAAAAGTGTTCCTCGATTATAACGACCCTCTATAGGTAGTTCCGTGGTTCTCTTGGCCAATTTATGATGAAATATCGGTGAAATTGTTCGATATATGTACTTTTGTTAAAAATAATATCGGCGGCTTTTATTCGTAAAACATTGTTGTCGTATCATCAGCTGATTATCAGTAGTAAATAATGTACGTGTTTCTCGCCAACTCATTCATTACACGAATGAAAACAGCATGCTAGCTGACTCCTGCCGCATCCACACTGGTGGTAATTATGTTGTAACAGAACTTAACTAAATTTAGACTCATCTATTTTTTTCTAATGCAAAACACCAAAACGAGATAGCAAGAACTTTTAGGGAGTACCAACCTACATTTCTGTCAAATGGGACAAAAAAATGTTGTGTTTTTGCGTATCTTTAGTCGGTATATTCCGAGATCGCGTCTAAATTTGTTAATTTTGACGTGTTTAAACGAAACTGATAACACCAAAATTGTAACTATCTCGTTTTGGCGTTTGACATTAGAAAAAGATAGGAAGATACTAAATTTAGTTAAGTTCTGTTACAGCAGAATTAGCACCATTGTATCGTCAAATTGTGGATACTGTTTCGTACAAAGTCTGTGTCATATTCAATTTGCGATGCAGTTCAATCCGCTGATTAATTTCCTAACTTGCATTGTATTGCGACGTGATTACGAGAATTACATAATAATTGACTGAAATAACGCACGGTACTCGCATGTTTTCTTGCTGTATCATAATATAAAGTTCAATTGATGTGTCATATCGTCCGTGACCGTCTGAAATCTATCTAATAATATTAAAAAAAACAATTTTTAATGCCATCTGTTGGCAGACGACGGAACAGATTGAAAGCATTTTCTTCCAATTTTAAATTTCCTCGGTTCGTTACGAATGTTAGTATTCTATAACTTTGATTAATTAATTATAGGGTCTGATTAAAAACTAAAAATCCTTCTTCTTCTTGGTCTTATTAAACCCGGCTTCATTTGCCAGGGCCCAACTTGCTGCTAAGTTTCCTCCACTGGTCTTTGACATCTTTGATTGTAAGTCCATTGGCTTCCATGTCCTTTGTCACAACATCCAACCAGCGCTTCTTAAGGCGGCCCCGAGATCGTGCTCCAAGGACAGCCATGTCGAGGCATCTCCTACCGACGTAGTCTCCGGGCCGGCGTATTACATGACCGAACCATCTCAGACGACTCTCTTGGAGCTAAAAACTTCTATATACAGTAAAACAAATTAAATTGAAAATAAAAGCTATTTCATGTTCTTATCCTTAGGCAGACTTAATAACGGATGATTTTTTTTATTTTCAATGTAAAAAAAAATCGGTTGTTTATTCCTCCCGTAAAATTTGTCTGAATGAAGATAGGGATGTCAGAATGACACAGAGAAACGCTTTGACTTGGTTCTCCTTCGAAGCGAACGCCTTATCTAATTTCCATGTCCGCGTACGGTTTGCTAAAATAAAAATATATTGATAATACGAATGTACCTATTAATAATGAAGGGAAATAAACGGTTGTACAAAAGTAGAATGGTAGTCATATATATTGGAAATAAACGTTAGATTAATACGTGAGTGATAGGCTATTCGGTAGGTGTGGAAACTGTCAATAGTAAGTCGAGAGTTTTTTTTTAATTAAGAATAATGGCAACGCAATTGAGTAGGGAAGAACATTGTAAATTTAACTGTTACATTTTTTAGGAAATATACTGTGTTATTTTGGCATTATTGCTAAAGTTATCCCTCAAATGATGATGAAATATAGAAAACTCAATTTATAAATAATACAAGGTAACTGTAACTCTGATTTTTCGAATTCATATTAATAATTAATTATCACTCGCTTTAAACGGCGAAGGAAAACATCCTGAGGAATCCGGTATGCTTAAACAATATTGTCGATTACATGTGAAGACTGCCAATCCGCATTAGGTCAAAGTGGTGGATTATAGCTTAAGTTCTCTGTTAAGTTATTCTTAAGTTATTCTGACAGAAGATCCGTGCCCTGCAGAGAGACAGTAGATTGGATGATGTTAACGACATGGTAAATATTCCAAAATACGTAACAGTTTTAATATTACAAATTCATGTTAAAAATGGAGAATGATTTTTTTTAAATATAAATTACTCGTAATATGCGACTATAAACATTCTAAATGTTTAGTTTTTTCAAATCGAATCCTGGAAGAAATTATAATTTATCATAATGTAAAAGGTTTATTTTTAATCTTCATCATAAATTCAGGTTTGAGAGTTTTGGCGGCAATTAGAATTGTTAGCTACAGATTTGTTTTAGTGGTTATCGTGATGTCTGATATATCAATATGGCGTTTTTGTCAATTGTCAATAAGTATGAATGCTATTAGAACGTTGCCATAAACTGTGACTAACAATGAAAAATGATCATATTTTTAATGCGAGAACTTCGCCTATGATAATGTAGTATTCCTCACATCGAAATCAAAACTCTCAAGAAGGAATAAGATGTGACAAACAGTCTTTTTATTTTTAACTTGATAAAAGTATTTTATTGAAAAATATTCATCCGGCACTGGCAGAAATGTCCCAAATCTGCAGCCAATTGCTATGTAAAAAATAAAAAAGTATCTATGGATTTCGAACATCATCATTTGAATAGAGTAAGCGGAATTTTTGGCGGCAAATTGAGTGAAGCATCACCTGAAGTTTTATTTTAGCGTTTTATGTTAGTTTATTGTGACGTAATTTGGTATTTTGTGTATTGATACAATAATCGAGAACAATATTGAAATATAATTGTCAATAAAACCCCGGGAACTTTCGCCTAATCACTAGTCAACGTGATAATTGTCGGATTGATGTCAAAACTCCAAAGAAGCAATACGAGTAAAATGAGATACACCGGCCATTTATTAACTTGTGAAAATTATATAACTACAACAGACAAGGCCGTTTGGGTTTGTATTCCGTTGCCTTCCTTTTAAAAGGAAATACTTAAAAAATAGCACAGAGTAAATGAGGTTGTATTTACCTCGACAGACATGACAGTTTTCACCTAGAGTATTACTTTTCTCTATGGTTTTCAATAAAATATTATTGTTTATAGGCATTTGTTATATTATGACACTGGAACGATAATATTGTAATAAAATAAAACATTTACTTATCAATTATAAAAAAATATGTATGTAAGTTAAATGTAAATAGATATAACGTGTATGTACTTACTTAGACATTTTATATGATGATAAAAGCATGAAAATATTTTAGGCTATGAGTGCCATTAATGATATTAATTCATTTTCTAGTTTTCTATTATTTAATTTTTAAAGATTTACAAAAAAAAAAACGAGTAAAATATTTAAAAGAAGCATTGTACTTACAATATATTTGTACATATTTGAATGAAGTTATCTGTTAGTATGTTTGTTTATGGGAATTTATTCAACGAATAACAAAAACAACGATGTAATTGAACCTTTATATTAGTGTAATCGATTAAACGTAGTTTGTGAAAATATAAATGTGTATTTGTTTATTTGTCTATCATTGAAAACGGACGTAATCAGCCATAGCGATGTGTAAACATGAATGATTTCATCAGTCGATTTATTTTAAACTAGCTGTGCCCGCGACTCTGTCCGCGTGGGCATTCGATAAGAGCGAAAATATACTTAAATTGTATTCTCCGTCTTTAATAAGAATGAAACAAACACTAAATATTACAGGAAGCTTGCCACAATGCACCAGCGAAAACCGCATTCAAATCGGTTCAGCCATTTTTGAGATTAACGTACACAAATGCACAGACAGACAAAATCACGAAATGTCACAAGGGCAGGGAGTGTAGTAAGATATCACGTGTATTTATTTTTTCACTCAGCGCACGATTTCTAAACCGGAAAACGGCGGGTGATTTTAAAATACTTTGTACAAAAAAAAATACACGTGATTTTGGGTAGTGAAGGGGGGGGGGGGTTAGTCTAAACCTCACCATGAATCACCACGGGGGGGGGGGGCTAACATTATCTCTGCGTCATCCAAAGGTAGAATGGTATTAATGCTTAAAACATTATCTACAACAGGCATTAAGTTCGCCGATATACATATGTATAAAGATAAATAAGTAAAAGTCAAAATATGTATGTGTGTATGTATATAAGTAAATGTCGATGGAAACACAAATTATTTTAGTGAGAGTATATTATTTATTTGCTTATGCTGTCTTGAGAACTTGAAAGTGTTGAGGAAGCGAGACCAACCAGAGAGGAGCGCTCAGAAGACCAAAGGACAGAAAAGTTTTAGTGCGATCCTATATAGAAGTATGTAATCACCTTAGGAATGGTGTGGAAGAAACTTAGTATCATTGTAAAATCTAAAAATTTCAATGCTTAGTATTAATATTAGTCTAATCTGCTTTAATATTAGTCTAATCCCTTAGTTCCCAAAGTGTCCAGGTGGACCCCCAGGGGTTCACGGGAGACTCCACGGGGGTCGACGTTGGCGTACGCAAATTTCCATAGTTAGATCTAATCTTCACATTTTTTGTCGAGTTTTGGGAATATGGTAGAAATGGGGGTCCACCGGAACCAGCTAAAGTTTGAAAGTAGTCTATAAGAAAAAAAAATGTCTGGGAACCTCTGGTCTAATCGTAAGCATCATTGTTACGTTTCGAGTAATGAAATATAATTTACTACACCGACATCTAGTACTTAAAATAGATAACTAATAACCAAACCTATTATCGAAATTTTATTAGAGAGGTACCAAATTAGGTACCCTATCATAGATTTGGTTGTTGGATTTACAGCTACCTATTTTCTTTTTCTTATTCCTATTTATTTTAAAAAGGAAAAAAATTAAAAATAGCTTTTATTCAAAAAAAGTTTTACTTATTAAACGTGCGCAATGATATATAAATTCCTTGTTCATTTTATATTATCTTAGGCTAAATCCAGCGTCATCTAGTGATCTATTCTTGAACTACCAGTTTTATACCTAAAATGATAGGAACATATGCTTCCTTGTTCTAAAGCTGACTCATGCTAGAGGGCGCTGTATATTTCAAAACAAAATATTACACTTCACATGTGTAGTCAATCTGTCGTACTGATTTCAGTAATTACTTACCATCTATACTCATTATTTCATAGTTATTTTTTGCGCTCTAGTTTTATCATTATCTGAATCCACAGACTCTGCGGTTCATTGTCGAACATAAGTCGATCATCTGTAACGTTAATTAAATTATTGGTCTACCTAGTTGGGGTCAAAATATATCACGCTTTCCGGTTCGGGGTCACCAATCTAACACTTTAGGACCCCAACACCCATCGGTTCTGCCAGCTACGTGCTCCTTCCACTGCCACTTCAATTTTGCAGTTTTTATAGAATTTAATACGGCTAAGATTTCCCCTATACAGATTCTATCCTGTGGGGTAACTCCAAACATATTTCTCCCCATTTCTCGCTGGCTAACATCGAGCTTTCTTATGAGGCCATACAGTGGCCACATCTCAGATCCATATCTCATCACTGTTAAGATGGATAGATTGAATACCTTCATCTTAAGAAGTTGCCAAATTTTTCTAGTATTTAGACTTTGTAAATTTAGCTACTTAGTTTGTAAATTTGTAGTGCATTGATGGTGTAGTGGTTTTAGAGACGGCTTACGACCGAAGGGTCTTGAGTTCGAATCCCGGTCCCGTACCACTGAGTTATTATTTGTTATTCATGTACGCTCTGTTGTATAATTGTAACTCTAAGACATAAGTGTAACAATTAATTTTTAGACACACATTTAATTGAATACCCGAAGGTTTTGAAATTTGGAGTTGCCTCCTTTTTGCTGCCAGGTCCTCAGTTTGTTCTGTTACAATAGAATTACAACAATGTTTATTGCACTCGACGTAATGCCCGCTCGCGAGGTAATACAGCTTTTTTATACCCGATTGCGGCAAATGAAGGGTTATGCAATATTGACAGTGTATGTGCTTGTCAGTTTTTAATGAAACAATTATGACATGTTATCATTTAAATTACCAACCCACTTTAGGCTTGCTGTGTGACCATGGGCATACCCAGGATAGGGCAGAGGAGGGCATCTGCCCCTCCTGCCCTATGGATTTTGTTTACGTCCCTACTAACTATCTACTTTCGTCCATAAAAGTTAAGAAAAAGAACTTTTTGCCATTTGCAATACAACATACAACTTTTAAAAACAGCTATTGTATAAAGAATTTATACAAAATTTATGTTTATTTGACTACGTGCTTATAAAAAATCTGATTTGCCCCCCCTGGCCCAGAACCTGGGTACGCCTATGAGTAGATAGATAATTAGTTACAGTTTTAATTGTTAAATAATATGCATATTATAACAATCGTAATATAAATTCTAATATAAATTTCGCATGTTGATTTGTTTCAGCTAAAGAGGTGGAACTTTGGCGCAGTGGTTTAAGCGTCCACTGCGCTGTCGAGTGTTGTGGGTTCGATCCCCAAACGGGACAACAACTTTGTGTAAACCACAAATTGTTGTTCTGAGTCTGGGTGTTCTGTGTTCCCGTTATTTGAATGTTTGTAAAGTCCCCGCGACACAGGAATGAATCCTAATGCTGGAGTTGTCTTTAAAAAAAAAACTTTGTAACTAATTTACTTATAAGAACTCATGCCGCTCTATTTTTTTTTGTGAAATATATTTTATTGTATAATTATCGAGTGATCGATGTGTATGTGTATGATAATTTATATCGATCACTAAGACACAGCTCTAGAAATGAGATTAACTATAATCCGACATGATCAGTATCGTCGGTGCTCATATAACGCACTCATGACTAATAACAGTACTTGCGGTACACAGCTGTGCCGAGTGAGCATTGCCAGTTTTATGGGCACAGAGTATAAAAATCGTAGATAGGACATTTGTATGTTGTGCATCTATTAATAAAATTGTTGAATGTCAAACTTTCAAAATTCTTATTATATTATATTAATCTGATGTGTATGCCATTAATTTATATACTACTGTATAATAAAATAGTTAAATGTCAAATTTTCATGTTAAAACAAACTACTTAGATTGACTAATTAAGGGCTTCAGAAACTAAATCCGTCGATGTTTGTTTGTTTGTTTGTTCAGGCTTCACACAAAAATTAGCTGCTAGATTCTGTTTAAATTATTAGTCTACCATACCGTAGTATTACTATACTATCTCAGTATACTATCTGATTTAAATATTGCGACATGTTTCATCAAAATCGGTCTTGTAGATTTGAAGATACAGCTTGATCCCTGTTCTAGTAGTCGCAGTTAAGGTACGAGAGGTCAAGTATAAGTGGTTCTATCGCTTTTATATATATCTATGATTGTATCGGGATTTCTCATGTAGCTGAAAACTGACGTTCACGCGGGCGGAGCCGCGGACAAAAGCTAGTCTATACTGTTATAAAATTGTTAAATGTCAAACATTCAAAGATCAAAGGTATTAAAAACAAACTACTAGGATCGACTAATTAAGGGCTTCTCAAACCAAATCCGTCGATGTTTATTTTTTGTTCGAGCTTCACGCAAAATCTGCGGGTAGATATTAGTTAAACTCTTACAGTCTTAAAGGTACTATTCTGGCTTAAATACCACGGCATTTTTCATCAAAATCGGTCCCATAGACTTGACGATACAGCTTGATCCCTGTTTTAGTAGCCGTTGTTAAGGTACTAGAGCTCAAGTGAAACTTTTTCACAGGTTTTTTTATCTAAATCTATGTTTGTTTCGGGATTTCTCATGTAATAGAAAACCGACATTCACGCGGGCGGAGCCACTGGCAAAAGCTAGTATAATTATATGTAAAGCTTTATAACAAGCACCTTGAGCCGTTTTTCTCACAATTCGTTCCTGGACATCAATGCCCATTATATGTATACAAATCGATATAGTACAAAATATATGAGATATGTATTCCGCACCTAATGAAGTAACACTATTTTACTCAATGCACCGTATGAATGTTCTGCAACTTATAAAGTGGATAAGATAAAACAGCTTTTGGAGGTAATTTTGGATCAGTTCATTAATACACTTATTGGTGCCGATTCTGGTGTACAGAATTAAACTAAATTTGGTATCTCTCTATCCTTTTCTAATGTCTAACGCTAAAACGAGATAGTAAACATTTATAGTAAGTACCGACCTAGGTTTCTGTCAAACGATTCAAATAAATGTTCCATTTTTGCGTATCTTAAGTCAATGTGTTCCAAAATCGCGCCAAAATTAAAAGATTTACTTTTAATTTTGGCGTTCCTAAACGAAATTGATAGCACCAAAATTATAGCTATCTCGTTTTGGCGTTTGACATTAGAAAAAGATAGGGAGGGACGAAATTTAGTTAAGTTCTGTTACAACAGAATCGACACCATTCACGTTACACATATAGAAGACAGCAACCGCACAGAGGGCACAGATAACATATTTTTATATTTCACAGATGACATATTGTCAAAGCGAATAGATAACTCCAACACTGCATGGGTCAATTGACCTCATGCCGCTGTGAACGTGTTAAGTAACCAAGCTTTCAAGTGAGCCACGTGTCCAGTCTGCGTGTTGTTTGCTCTACGTGCTCTCTCAACGGATGTTTGCGGAGATAGCGGCCCACTCGCTGCCGTTCACCGAGTTGTGCCGAGATCCATCTGATGCATCGCCAGAATGTTCACATTATATTCATTTATACTAATATTATAAACGGTTAAATTTTATTTGTTTGTAAGTTTGTATGTAGGGGGTAATCTCCGGAACTAATGGTCCAATTCTAAAAAATAATAGGATTATAACATGGACCGGTAGAGTTAAGATGACGGCTAGCCTTACTTAAGCATGTGGGGCTCTGTTTGGGTGGACTCGTTTTACTCTCGCTTTTCATATGAACGCAATGAAGAACCTTAACACTTTTGAACCTTATAAAAATGGCGGCGTTGAAGTTCGCCACTCGACACGTCGGGTTTCCCGCGGGGGCTAAAAGTGAGCTACGGATAGCCACTTTGCTCGTAGCAAGTGGAAGTGTTCTCTGCCTACCCCAATTCTTCAGTAGTATAGTGGTCAGTATCCTTGCCTGTTACCCGGAAGACCGGAGTTCGTTTCTCCGCCTGAAAGCTAGGGAAAAAGGGCGTGATTGTACGTATATATGTAAGTTTAGTTCGTAGATCGGCGACGGCTAAAAAGGCAATAATTTGGGGCAAAAAAGTATAGTTGTAAAAGTCAGAATTATTTGAAAATACGTACTTTTTAAATTATATACACCATCCCCAGTTCATTCCCACTACAGGCGCACGGACCTCCCCTGATCAGGAGGGGTATTAGGCCGTAGTCCATCACACTGGCCTAGTGCGTGTGGTAGACTTCACACACCCACGTGGATATGCAGGTTCCCTTACGAAGTTTTCTTTCTCCGTTAAGTACATTTGTGTCTACAACATCGATACAAATAGTGGTCTATATCGACCCCCAGGGGTCGACGATGACGTGCAAGGGGTCCACGCCAACTGTCAAAAACACATTTGAAGTTAATAAATTTACAAAAATTTCATATCAACTACGCTTTGGGGGTAAAAGTGAAAAACATTACAAGTGGTCTATAAGACAAATTTGAGGACCTCTGGTCTACAATGTAGGGCGTACATGAATTAGAAATAACTCAATGGTACAGGACCGGGATCGAACTTGCGACGTTACATTCGCAAGTTGTGTCTGGTACTATTATATCACCAATGTTATACACACATAAGTTTAAATCTTGGATAACTTTCATGGCTCCAGAGGCCCATAAAAAGGCGATAACGCGCTTTCTCGGCCAACTATTCATATTAAATCGGCAACATTGTATACGATACTCAAATTATTCGAGCGCTTCTCATTTGTATCGATTTCGCATTAGAAAACGGTGTTCTAGTGATTTAAAATTAATCCATTACTTGTTGTCCGTGTCGTTTTAATAAATGCTCGTACGCACGTGCCGACGAGTCTTGACCAGACCGAAGTTCGTGCGAAAGACTGTGCAAGAACATTTTTTGGCCTTAATGGTGATAGTATACTGTTCTGGTATTAGTTTTATTTGTACTTTTTTAATGCATTATGAGTATTAATATACTGTATTATCGTACTGGGGTCCTTAAAGAGCTGGAGTGGTGACCTCGAACCGGAAATCGTAATGCAGGTAGACCCCTGACGAGGTGGACCGATCACCTGGAGAAATTCGCTGGTGAACTGCTGATAGCCGCCCAGTGTGACTATCATTAGAAGAGGCCTATGTCCAGCAGTGGACGTCTGTGAGTTGATATGACGATGACTGTATTATTTTATCATCATCATCTAACCTCAGTCCATATTCGTCACCACTATAGGGATACGGACCGCTCCTTAGAAGTAGGGGAATGAGGCCATAGTCATATTATGCTGGGCTGTTGCGGGTTGGTAGACTTCATACACCCATGCGGGCATGAGGATTTCCTCACGAAGATTTTCCTCTCCGCTGAGTACACCGGTATCTACAATGTAGACCGTAACTTTATTTTTGTCCCATTTAACAACAACGCAGTACCGACTAAGATTTCTCTGTCAGTAACCACATGGTCAATTACTATAACTACCATTATTCTGACTTTTTGGGGTCAGTTTAGGTAAAAGATGTAATTTGTGGGGCGGAATTTAATGACGTTGTTGGTGCTGATTCTGTTCTAACAGAACTTAAATAAATTTAGTCCCTTCCTATCTTTTTCTAATGTCAAACGCCAGAACGAGATAGCAAACATTTATAGTGAGTACCGACCTAAATTTCTGTTAAACGAATCAAAAAAAATGTTGCGTTATTGGTTTTGATTCCGTTGTAACAAAACTTGACCAAACTTAGTCCCTTCTTATCTCTTTCCAGTGTCTAACGCTAAAACGAGATAGCTACAATTTTGGTGTTGTCAGTTTCGTTTAGGAACGTCAAAATTAATAGATTTAGACACGATCTTGAAACATACCAACTAAAGATACGCAAAAATGCAACATTTTTTTAACCGTTTGACAGATACATAGGTCGGTACTCGCTATAAATGTTTGCTATCTCGTTTCGGCGTTTGATATAAGAAAAAGATAGGTAGAGACTAAATTTAGTTAAGTTTTTTTACAACACAATCAGCACCATTGTTATTAGAATCCTTTCAGTTGATTGCCATATGAATTTATCTTTGTATCCCTCACAGTATGATTCAGTTACTAACTGGGATCCCCTTTTTTACGTGTCTTCCGAAAGACAGATCTAACAACGATGATAGAATCATACACTTTATGAAATACAAAAATATTTTTAGTGAAACAAAGTAAGTTTCACTTATTTTTAATTGCGAATCACTTAACTGTTTGCCGTATCTACGAGTGTCATATACCGAAGGCAGTTGACCACTGGCCGGCGAGGAGGCCGTACGCGCACATTGCCATGCACCTTTGCACGCGAGATTAAAAAAAAAGCCAATTAAAAAATGTCTACGGTTATCGCGCGCGCGATTTCGAACGATACTGTGATGTGTCTTTAGTGCTCAACTGTACTTAATAATTGTAATTGTTAACACAGTTTTCGAGTTTTCTTTTGAACGTTGGATTATTGGAATACCGTCTGACCGTACCGAAGGATAATATTGGAAATTATTATGGTGAGTTATGTTTTTTTTTAATATTTATAATCTGCCACGGTGTATGGTTGCAGTTGCGTGTTTCATTTTTTTTTTATAATTTACGGCCATTGACCCAGTTCAGTCGACTCTGTTGATGTATCATATTATAGTAATGTTTATTCTCTCCATTGCAAGTATGCAACTTTTGATAAAATTTTCATATTTTCGTGTAATTATTATGCAATATTCAGAGTCATATTGCTGTGTTACTAGATTATTATTGATGACGGCTGTTATTAGTTCCTACTATAATTCTATGTTAATTATGCAAAATACTATTAGTTCTTGGCTCACAAGAATAACATTAGTGACCATAATATTTATGACCATAATATATCTACCTATATCTACCAATATCTACCTGTTAGTTTGTTTTTAATAAAAATGTGCAATGCGTACTTCATTCTCTTATGATCAAATTAACCGATTATCCAACTTTCTTCTTTTCCATTTATTTAAAACTACTATCTCGTTCTAGAGAATAATTCTTGTATAGTGTGGATTTAATGTTTTACTAGATTTAGCACGCGTTTTCGCCTGCGTCAAATGTTAAAATAATATTAAAGTTTATCCCATATGAAAGTATTATCAGTACAAAATATACTACGTTTTAATTCAGGACACGATCTATCACTGTGTTAAATTTGATTCAAATCTGTATAAGAATTTACGAGTAATTAAATAATAAACATCCATGCAAACTTTCACATTTTTAATATAAGTAGGGAGATAGATGCTCAAAATTTGTCTGATCGTCCTTAAGGAGACACGTTTAGGGCTTCACATCACAGAGATGGAAATGCTAAGGTGGATGAGCAGCCTTTCATGGTCTGGCCATATACGTAACTCATATGTCCTGGGTGGTCTTATCGTCCGCGATGTGGTGAGCAGGCTTCAGGTGATTCAACTGAGGTGGTATGATCACTTATACGCCGAACAGAGAGAGTTCGTTATTAGAAGCCTTTGACAACTTATTGATTAAATCGTATAGTTAAGTTGACCTACGGCGACAGCGAAGCCGCCAAAACAATGACCAAAGGGTGCATACAAG